>PISX010023096.1:0-30437 GCA_004024625.1 Mellivora capensis
CTGGTCATGGTGGATGATCTTTTTAATGTGCTGTTGGATCCCGTTTGCTAGGATCTTGTTGAGAATTCATCAGTGATATTGGTCTGAAATTCTCCTTTTTGGTGGGATCATTGCCTGGTTTGGGGATCAGGGTAATGCTGGCTTCATAAAAAGAGTCTGGAAGTTTTACTTCTGCTTCATTTTTTGGAAACAGCTTTAGGAGAATAGGTGTTATTTCTTCTTTGAATGTTTGGTAGAATTCCCCAGGGAATCCATCAGGTCCTGGACTCTTGTTTTTTGGAAGGTTTTTGATCACTGCTTCAATCTCGTTACTAGATATTGGTCTATTCCGGTTGTCAATTTCTTCCTGGTTCAATTTTGGAAGTTTATGGTTTTCCAGGAATGCATCCATTTCATCTAGGTTGCTTAACTTATTGGCATATAGCTGTTGATAATAATTTCTGATGATTGTTTCTATTTCCTTGGTATTAGTTGTGATCTCCCCCTTTTCATTATAATTGTATTAATTTCAGCATTCTCTCTTTTCTTTTGAATTAGTTTGGCCATTGGTTTATTGATTTTATTGATTCTTTCAAAAAACAAGCTTCTAGTTTCATTGATGCGTTCTACTGTATCTCTAGTGTCTATCTCATTGATCTCTGCTCTAATCTTGATTATTTCCCTTCTTATGTGTGGAGTTGGCTTAATTTGTTGCTGATTCTCCAGTTTTTTAAGGTGTAAGACAGCTGGTGTATTCTGGATTTTTCAGTTTTTTTGTGGGAGGCTTGGATGGCTATGTATTTCTCCCTTAGAACTGCCTTTGTTGTATCCCATAGGTTTTGGACGGAAATGTCTTCATTCTCATTGGTTTCCATGAATTGTTTAAGTTCTTTGATTTCCTGGTTGATCCAAGCATTCTTAAACAAGGTGGTCTTTAGCTTCCAGGTGTTTGAATTCCTTCCAAACTTTCCCTTGTGGTTGAGCTCCAGTTTCAAAGCACTGTGATCTGAGAATATGCAGGGAATAATCTCAGTCTTTTGGTAACAGTTGAGCCCTGATTTGTGACCCAGTATGCGGTCTGTTATGGAGAAGGTTCCATGTGCACTCGAGAAGAATGTGTATTCTTTTGTTTTAGGGTGGAATGTTTAGTATATATGTATGCAGTCCATCTGTTCCAATGTGTCATTCAATGCTCTTGTTTCCTTATTGATTTTCTGCTTGGATGATCTGTCTATTACTGAGAGTGGTGTGTTAAGATCTCCTACTATTAACGTATTCATATCAATATGACTCTTTATCTTGATTAACAGTTTTCTTATGTAAAATTGGCTGCTCTCATATTGGGGTCATAAATATTTACAATTATTAGATCTTGGTGGATAGTCCCCTTAAGAATTATGTAGTGTGCTTCTGTATGTCTGGCTACAGTCTTTTGTTTCAAGTCTAATTTATCTGATATGAGAATCTCTACCCTAGCTTCTTTTGAGGCCCACTGGCATGAAAGATGCTTCTCTATCCCTTCACTTCCAGTCTGGATATATCCTTAGGTTCAAAATGGGTCTCTTGTAGACAACATATGGATGGGTCCTGTTGTTTTATCCAATCTGCAACCCTGTGTCAGTTTATGGGTGCATTTAGGCCATTCACATTGAGAGTGATTATTGAGAGATACAGTTTTATTGACATCGTGTTACCTGTGAAGTCTTTGTTTCTATAGATTGTCTCCATATATTTCTGTTCAATTATATTCTTAGGATTTTTCCTTTTTTATAGAACCCCCCCTTAATATTTCCTGCAGTGTTGGCTTGGTGGTCGCATACTGTTTTAAACCTTGCTAGTCTTGGAAGCTCTTTATCTCTCCATCCATTTTGAATGTCAGTCTTGCTGGATAAAATATTCTTGGCTGCATGTTTTTCTCATTTAGTGCCCTAAAAACGTCTTGCCAGCCCTTTCTGGCTTGCGAGGTTTCTGTGGACAGGTCTTACGTTATTCTTATGGCTTTCCTCTGTATATAAGGAACTTCTTTGTCCTCTTTGAATGTTTGGTAGAATTCCCCAGGAATCATAATCGTAGACAGGAGCTCTTTCAAGAGCTGCTTTTAAGAGCTCCTGTCTACGATTATGATTCCTCATTCTTACTATCAGGTGTCTTGAGGTCTTTCTAGATTCTGTAATCCTGGGGGGAGACTGTTCTGCCTCTAGTACAGGGATTCTGGTTCCATTCATGAGATTGGGAAAATTTTCATGGAGAATTTGTTCAACTATATCTTCTAGTCTTCTTTCTTTCTCCTCCCCCTCAGGGATTCCAATAATTCTGACTTTGGAACATTTCATGGCGTCATTTATTTCCCTAATTCTGTTTTCGTGGCTTCTAAGCTGTTTGTTCCAGGCTTCCCCCTGATCCTTTTTCTCTATCAGTTTGTGCTCCAGGTCACTAATTCTATCTTCTGTCTCAGTTACCCTAGGTTTTAGAGAATTTAGATCAGATTATTTTTAATTCATTCCCACTATTCTGGTTCATTTTTTAATAGATAATTTTTAACCTATTTATCATCACAGTGAGATGTCCAGTACATCAAATTCCATAATAACATTTTAACTTGAACTTTTTGATACATATACCTGTGTTTTTCTTTTGCTTTAGTATTTTTTAATTTTTTAAATTTTACATTAGTTTAGTTTAGTTTATTTTTACTTTTAAGTATTTTAATATTCATATTGAGTTACAATACTCAGTGTGGGTGAGGAAGTTTATTTTGATTCTTCCTGGATGTATCTTGATATCTTTGTTAAAGGACTAAACTTTCCTAAGATAAAGGGGGATTAAAAACTGGTTTACCTATAGGGGTAGCATTGATTGGGGAAAAGAGATTACCTTGAATTGTAACTCTATATGAATATTAAAAAATAAAAATTATCTATAAAAAAATGAACCAGAATAGTGGGAATGAATTAAAAATAAAAGTAGTATCAATGAAGTAGTGGTGGTTTTTCTCTTGTTTTTTTTTTTTTTTTCTTCTTTTTTTCTTGGTTGGTTTTCTGGGGGAGGGGCCTGCCACGTGGGTTTTCAGGCAATGTTCCCTGAGTTAAGTCCTCCCACCCCCTTCAACGGGGTGGGCTCTGAGGAAACCTGTTTTTCCGGCTTTTGTTCTCTGGAGTTTTTTTTCTTTGTTTGTTCCTTTGTTTTCTCTTGCATTATCAGCTTTTGATGGTTTTTGGAGGTTTAGAGGAAAGCAAACTTCCCCCAGACCTCCCCCTCAGAGAGAAGCCTCAGTCTATTCCCCTCTGTGTACTCCAGAGCACATAAATTCCCCCTCAGCTGCTGGCAGAGCACTTTCCTCATTCACGGTCTCTGGGGTCACAGGAACTCCTGTTTGTACCCAAAACCATGATAGCCAAGGCTGTCTGGGCAGCTCCAGACCACCAGAGAGGTTCCAAGCAGTGATAGCGCGCTGAAATTTTCCCGCTGGCCCGGACTGGGAGTGCTCAGACTCTCCTGGTCTGAGAGTGTGCCGGGCTGGCACCTGCACGCCCCTCACTCGGGGTGGGGGGGGGCACAACTCAGACTCTGGTACCACGGCACGCGTGTGGAGAGTGCAAAAGGCTGTGGATCTGCCGGCTGGCGAGGCTCCCTGCCCACCATGGGAGCTGTCACCCAGACGCTCTCAGGCACACTGGTGGCTCAGGGACCAAGACCTGGCTTCTCCACTGTACTCTCTCTGGCTCAGCACCAGAGATGGTTGTACTGGGTCTGAGGACTTAAGCCCCTGTCCCTAACCGCCCCGATTCCCACAATTTCCCCCCATGATCCTTTGCCCTTTTTGAGTGCTTTCAACCAGACTCCAAGTTAATGTTGGTCCCCAATCGCAGGGCATTCTCGTATTGGCACATTACTTTCCAGTGGGTCGCTTCTGGTGGCTCCCTCTCCCTTTTGTTTATCTTCCGATATCAGTCCAATGTTCCCATTCTGCTTTACCTGCCCACTGGTGTCTTCTGCCCCCATAGAGATCCAGAAGTGTATAATTCTAATCTCAGGCTGATTTCATGGGTGATCAGAGTTCTTTGGTAGGTAAGCAGCTCACTTTAGGGTATAGGTTGAAAGGGCACCTCCTCCTATTTCCCCACCATCTTTGCATTCCCCCATGGAACATTTTATAATATAGACCATATGTTATGCCACAGAACAAGTTTTAGCAAATACAAGAAAACTGAAATCATACCAAGTATCTTCTTTGTCCTCAATGGCATGAAACCAGAAATCAATAACAAGAGGAAAATTGGAAAATTCATGAACACATGGAAATTAAACAATACTCTTCTTGAACAACCAGTGGAACAAAGAAGCAATTAAAGAGAAAACAAAAAAGTTTCATGAGACAAACAAAAACAGAAACACAACCTACCAGAACTTGTGGAATGTAGCAAAAGCAGTTTTAAGAGGGAAATTTAGTGTAATAAACACCTAGATTAAAAGCAAGATCACAGGGGCTCCTGGGTGGCTCAGTGGGTTAAGCCTCTGCCTTCAGCTCAGGTCATGGTCTCAGGGTCCTGGGATCGAGCCCCACATCGGGCTCTCTGCTCTGCAGGGAGCCTGCTTCCTCCTCTCTCTCTGCCTGCCTCTCTGCCTACTTGTGATCTCCGTCTGTCAAATAAATAAATAAAATCTTAAAAAAAAAAAGCAAGATCACAAATAAACGACTTAACTCTGTGCTGCAAGAAATCAGAAAAGAGGAATGCACTGAGCCCAAAGTTGCAGAAGGAAGAAAATAATAAAAATGAGAGCAGAAATAAATGAAATAGGGAACAGAAAAACAATAGAAAAGATTAACCAAAGTGTTGGTTCTTTGGCAAGATAAACAAAATTGACAAATCCTTAGTCAGACTAACCAAAGAAACATGAGAAGAGACCCAAATTAATAAAATTATAAATGAAAAAGAAACCATTACAACTGTTACCACAGAAATTAAAAGGCTCATAAAAGGATACTATGAACAACTATACTTTAACAAACCAGACAAGCTAGAAGAAAAGGATAATTTGTAGAAACATGCACTTACCAAGAATGAATTGAAAGAAATAGAAAATCTGAATATACCAATTACTAGTAAAGAGACTGAATCAGTAATAAGATATTTCCTCATGAAGTCTAGCTCAGGACCAGATGGTTTCACTGTTGAATTTTACAAACATTTAAAGAAGAATTAACACCAATCCTTCTCAAAGTCTTCCAAAAAATCATAGAGGGAATATTCCCAAACTCATTTTACAAGACCAGTGTTATCCTGAATATAAAGCCAAAAAAAGACAAGACTAGAAAAAACTGATAAATAAAAACTACAAGTCAATATCTGTGATGAATGCAGATGCAAAAATTTCCAATAAAATACAAGAAAGGTGAATTCAGCAGCACATTAGAAGGATCATTCACCATAATGAAGTGGGACTTACCCCTGGGATGATTAAACATTTATAAATCAATTAACTACAGAAATAGGAAAAACACTTCTAAAATTTATATGGAATCATGAAAGACCCCAAAGATCCAACGAAATCCCAAGAAATGAGTACCAAGCAGGAGACATCATACTTCCTGAATTTAAGGTATATTATAAAGCTATAGTCATTAAAACAGTATGGTACTGGGATAAAGACAGGCAAACATACCAACGAAACAGAATTGAGGATCCAGAAATAAACTCAACTAATATTTGACAAGGGAGCCAAGAATACTCAATGGAGGAAAAAAAAAAAAAAGGAAAGAAAAACAGTCTTGTCAATAAATGGTGCTGAATAATTGGATATTCACATGTAAAAGAATGAAATTGGATCCAAATTTTATACCACTCACAAAAATGAATTAAAAATGTATTAAAACTTAAATGAAGACCTGAAATTATGAAACTCCTGGAAGAAAACAGGAATAAAGCTTCATGACATAGGTAATGTCATAGTGATGATTTTTTGAATATGATACCAAAAGCACAGATAACAGAATCAAAAATAAGTAAGTGGGATAACATCAAACTAAAAAGCTTCTTCACAGCAAAAGAAACCAAGCACAAAGTGACAAAACAACCTATGGAAATGGGAAAAATATTTGCAAACCATATATTTGATAATGGGTTAATATTAAAAATATATAAAGGACTCCTACAACTCAATATCATAAAAACAAAAAACACAATAAAAACTAGGCAAAGAACCTGAATAGACATTTCTCCAAAGAAGATATATGAAAAGCCAGCAGGTACATGAAAAGATGCTCAATATCACTTGTCATTAGGGGGAGGCATATTAAAATCATTGTGAGGTATCACTTCAAGCCTGTAGAATGTCTAGTATCAAAAAGACAAGTGGTAATGAATGCTGGTGTGGATGTAGAGAAATTTAAAAACAGAACTACCATATGATCAAGCAATTACAGTTCTGGGAATGTATCCAAAGGAAACAAAACCACTATCCACACCTCCATGTTATTCACAATAGTCAAGACATGGAAAAAGTGTCCATAGATGGATGGATAAACTTTTTAAGTTGTGGTATATATGTAAAGTAATATGAAATATTATTCAGCCATAAAAGAACAAGGAAATCTTACCATTTTACCATTTGCAACAACATCGATGGACCTTAAAGGAATTAGGCTACGTGAAAGAAATCAGACAAAGACAAATACTGCATTATTACATGCATATATGAAATCTAAACAAACACAATCTCATAGAAAAAGAGATCAGACTTGTGGTTACCAGAAGTGGGGGTGGGGGGGGGACAGGGAAATTGGAGGAGGTGATCAAAAGGTACAAACTTCTGGTTATAAGATAAATAAGTACTAGGGATGTAATGTACAACATGGTGACTAGAGCTAACAGTACTGTATGATACATAGAAAATTTTAAGAAAAGTTTAAGAGAGCAAATCCTCTGAGTTCTTATCATAAGAGAGAATATTTTCCTTTTATCCCCCTTTCTTTTCTTTTTATTGTACCTATATGAAAAAATGGATGTTAACTGAACCTACAGTGGTAATCATTTCATAGTATATATAAATCAAGCCATCATACTTTACGCCTTAAACTTACACAGTGCTATATGCCGATTATTTCTCAGTAAAACTGGAAAAAATAAAAATAAAAGAGAGGTCAAAACTGAGCTAGAGAGCCTCACTTCTCTTTCCTTTAGAAGACTTTAGCAGAAAGAGGTTAGTGTGAATGTCTGGTTGAAAATGACTCAGTCTGCAATTTTTCAGTGTTAGTCTGCAATATCTTCTATTTCTCTTTAGTACTAAAAGTAATTTCCAATCAGAATTTTCAAGTTGAGGAAACTTGATAGGTTGAGTGGAAAAATTCAGTTTTGACTGAGGTCCCTGCACATTCCTTACTTACTACCCGAGGAATGTCTTTATTTCATTTTACTATTCCTTTGTTGGTGGCACACATATCTTCACCTCTTACTAATGGATTCTTGAAGAGGAGAGCCTTTGGTGGTGGAAATGAGAAGAGAAATTTGGCCTGATATGCAAAATCTGGTATGGAAGGACTATGTGGAAAAATCTTATGGGACTTTAATCACAGAGAGTCTATGTGGCCAGGAAAGCCATGTGTTCAGAAAATTCTGTTTCTTGTCACTCCTGGAAACATGATAAGACTGCATTTTTTAGCCTCCCTTGCAGTTACAGAAAGCCCTGTGACTGAATTTTGATGAATGGGATATTGGAAGATATGAGGTATGCCATTTCTATGCCATAAAACTCTTAATGCAATTTTTCATACTCCATTTGCTGGGGAAGTACCCAAATTGATTGCATACCTTTACCAAATCCACCACTCAAAATTCCAAATTCCCTCTTGATTTGCCTGTATAGAAAGCCAGAAGTGCTAGTCAACTCCTCTCACACTTGAGTTTAATCACCCTTATTCCCAAGAGTGGATTCTGCTGCTAGTAGGAGTGTAAATTGTGGGAGACAGTCCTCCATGGACCTCTTGTATTTCTCTAAATTTTGTGAACAGACACACTGATAGCTTCTGTTTCTGACAATTTTTTCAAGGATATTTGTAGAACAAACTGCCTTGGAAAACATAGTGTCTCCCCCTGGACAAGAGGATGGATTTATTTAGTCCCCAGGAAAATAAATATAATGTCTCCTTCCAGCTCAGAAGTCGAACAGGTTTGCTGTGGTCTCTTTAAAAGACTGGAGGTTCCTAAGCGATATTCCATTGTAGGTGTAGAGTTCACTTGGGCCACTCTGTGCTTCCATGGGCCTTAAGGGGAGGGGCAAGTGGAACCAAGATGACCATGAAACATGTTGCCTGTTCTAATGGGAATAGCAAAGTCCTTTTCTCTGACCTAGGAATCTCATATCTTCTGTGAGCATCTGTGAACCTGCAGCGGGCTGACTTGTTAGCAGGGTAAAATCTCAGACTCTTCACAGTTCTGACAGTATTTGTTGAGAGCAATTTGAATGTTTAAAATGTATGAATATTTAAAATCCTCTGATGTTGCAGTATCACACTTAGAAGGCTATCGTGAGGAAAAAGAGTTGTATAAGTCTATTCAAACACAAATACAAAGTTGTTTATTTCAAGGTAGTGTCTGACAGTAGGAAATTAAAAGGAACCTGCACATCTATCAATAGGAATGTTTTAATTTAATGATAAGCATGCAAATTCTGACTCCAGTTCATCAATGAGAAATAAGGGAGCTCTTTTAGTGCCGACATAAAATTGTTCCTATGATTCATTTTTCATGGGAAAACACAAGTTATTCCATGATAATGTGAGTTATGAACTATTTTTCAGTTCAGAACTATAAATAGTTTAGAACTATTTATTCACTCATCAAACATTTATTAAACATCTACTATGTGCTAGGATAGATGAGGATATATTACAGGTAATGCTGACAACATCCCTAACTTCACATTGTAGAGAAACCTTATAAATACAATAAATAAGGTATTACATTGCTGTGAAGGAAATAGTTAAAATAATGTGATAGAAAGTGGGGAGGGGTAACACAGGTGGGTGGAAGAGAGAATCTGTTATTTTCAGAGCAGTTGTGAGGCTACAGCAATTGAGTTGAAACCTCAGGTTTGAGAATAAACTAGTCAAGCAGTGATCTGGAAGAAGAACATTCAAAGGGGCCTCGAGCAGATAAAAGTTTCCTAAGTTTGATGACCAGAAGGGAATCCATGATAGTCCGATGATTCTACTGATAAGGAGGGAGAATGGTGACACCAAGGGATATGATATTTGGATGCAACAGAAAACCACTTTTAGGACTGTGTAAGGATCTGGTTTTCTTACTTAGAAGATCATTTGGAATGCTGTGTGAAAAACAAACTTCAAGATATTCTGTCTGTACATGTACATATGTGTATGCACATATATGCATGCCCATGGATACACACATCTGCATATATGCAGGTATAGATATGCATCATACACATATGTAAACATGCGTATATGTATCTTATGTAGGAGTTTTCAAATATTAGCCAAGTAACAGTTTGTGGTCTTGAGGAGAAAATTAGGAGAAATTTACTACTTATTTTTTCATTAAAAAAAGGTATGGAAACACATTTTGAATGTTAATTAGAAAGGATGGGAAAGGACCAGAACTCTGGAGCCAGGTTGTTTGCCAGACCAAGGTAGAATTTTCCTCCCAGAGATATTACTAAATTATCTTAAAATTTTTGATCCTATTTATGTATTTGTTTCTTAATCACCCAGAGATGACAACATTAGCGTTGTTTAGGAAATAACCACATGTGAATACGCATGTATACATTAATAAATATCAATCCGTTCCTGGCATGTGAATATTAACTGCCATGTCTAAAATGATTAAATAAGGAAGCGGAACCACAAAGAATATAGTCCATGATCTTGTTTTCAATGAGTTAATATATTGAAATCTGAAATAAAAACAGGGGCATACAATGAGCTGGTCAAGGAAACACTTAGGAGATCTTCTGATAAACTTTGGCTACAGTATTATTAAGAGAAAGATCCTTCACAATTGAAAGACTTTGAAGATTGCAAAATAGAAATTCAATATTTCTTCTACTGTCAATAAACAAAGAAAGCCATATATATCCTCTTTTATAAATACATGATTCTAGCAATTCATTTTTATGGCCGTTTTTCACTAGGCCATCTTTCACTTTGATAACATAATTATAGTGGAACACAATATTCCTTACTGATACTGAGACCTCATTTAAGCTTCTACAAGCTCTTTATTTAGAGTGTATGTAGTTCTTGACCTAGATATTGTGTGGCTATTGATAGCTATCTGAAGAGAAGTCTCATTAATCCATTTACTGAAGTTTCATTGCCCCAAACACAGACATAGTCACCCCCACTTCGTTTTCTAAATTAGTCACTCACCAGGGAGAAAATATCATATTCTTCTTTATAAGCAGTGGATTAGAAAAAAACGACTCAACTAAGTAATATGGGAGTAAATTGGCAAAATCACCAAAGATTGAATATGTTTAGTTAGTTTGTATGAGAGCTTTTGCCAGTCCCATGATAAAGACAGATAACCGTATAGGCCTTCGCTGATCTTGTATTATCTTATCCAAAGGTGGGGGCTGACCATATTGAGGATTTACAGTAATAACTCTGGGAGTCTTGAAATTTATTCATGAATTCCTCAGAAAAATTACCAAACATCTTCTGTGTGCCAGGTACTGAACAGAATGAATGAAATATATTTTTTTTATTTGACTCTTTTTTAGTGACTAATCATTTTTCATTTGGTTTTCCACCATGTTAGCTATGCCCAACTTATTTTTCAAAATTTATAGGTCCTCAAAAAGTACCATGAAACTATATCTCCCTCCAGGGCTTGCGTTTGACTTTTGCTTGGTCGTTTGGAATTCACAACATTTGGTGCTGCATTTGAATACCATATTTCCTATTGTCCTAGGCAGAGTGATTTATAACAGTGCGTGGGAAGGGTGGGTTCTTGACATGCTTAACACTGATGAATTAGTTGAAGTATTTCTCGATCTCAAGTCTCTTCCCAAGTTTCTTTTGAAATGAAGCCCGAGTTCTCTCTTATGAGGCTAGAGAGGAAGGAGAAGGGTGAATAAAATATGAGATGAACAGGAGTACTATCCTCAAACTAGTAAATCTCCTGCCCATGTTGGGAATATGGCAACTCCACCCTATCCTACCTCAGTACATGTCTGGCCCACGTTTTTGTCAGTTCATCCCTGGTTCTCCCTGGATTATAGGAGCAGGTTCACAACTGTTTACTTTCCCAGGGCAGAAAGAAGAAAACTATGGTTCTTTCCCTTAGAGCTTTTACTGGTTCTCCTCCCTACCTGCCTCAGTGTGCTCAGACTAGCCCACAGTATTTTTGTCGACCCCCTAGGAGGGTACATGCACTTTCTTGCCATTCTCTTGACCAGACTCCAGGATGTTCCTTGAATTCATGTATCAGAAACCACTTATTTTAAGAGTTTCAGCTGGATCTGAAAAGCCCTGTGATGCCATAAAAACTTCCTTTTTTCTTTTTTCTACTACTGAGGCTAGCAGGTTAGATTTCACAAAAGACTCCCTCCTGACAGATAACTCTGCTTCCTGTGACATCCTGAATTCTGAGAGAAGATGGGTGGTCTGACCTGTGCCCCATACACACACGGGTTCTTGTGGCAAGCTCAGGACAATTTCTATAAAGCAATGCATCTTAAACTTTTGAGTGTCTTGGGTACCCATTAAGAATTGCAGATTTGGGATCATTACCACCAGAGATAATGGTTCCATACATCTGAATTTAGGGTCCCTAAAACTGATATAATCCTAAGCATCATGGTCTTTATGGTGCAGATGGTCTTGATTTTACCCTTTGAGGTAGATTATGCTGTGAAAATAACCACTAGCTTGTGAATTGGCAAGCCTGGTGGAGTTTCTAGCCACACAATTTAATAAAATCATGACTTTGGACATGTTAATCTTACTAACAAGGATCACTTTGAAATCAGATACACGGAAATCTATAGCATAGCTTTCATGCTTCCGCAGGACTTTTAATGTTACTTAATTTCAGGTCATTCTAGGGAAATTTACAAGTGAAGGGTGAGCAAAAAGAGGCACAGAGTTACCCAGATCTCTCAGCTTTCTGCAGGGATGCAGGATGGGCTGGCACTTGCCAGATCCACTGTGGCTGTGTTCCAGGGAAGGGACCCTATGGTCTGTTGCTCTCCCTCTAAGGAGATACGTATGAGAATGACCTTCACAGTGGGAAACCTGCTGCACTGTGAGTCCACCTGGTGTTGTATGCAATTACAATGTAAAAACAGCTTAGATGCCAGTGGTTCAGAAGAATGATGGGCAATGCCACATGCTCAGTACTCGGGGATCAGGAAGCAACTGTAGGAAAACGCAGCCTCTTCTTAAACAAGGGTAGTGTTTCTGGTTCCATCTAACTAATTACTGCACAATTCAGAGACAGTTCCCAATGGATTTGGCAGATATACTCCATGGTATCTCACAAGACTTCTGTGAACATTGAATGGGATAACATATGAAAAGACTTAATTTAGTTCAGATCCACAGTAAAAATGTTGGTATATCTATTATTGCTTATACTTCATCCCCCTTCTGGGATTTTACAGGGCTGGAGACACTTAAAAACTGTTTTATACTCCTTTGTCCCAAATTGGCTAATTGGTTATAATTGTGGCTGGTGATGCTTTTGTTATGAATAATCCTGTTAATCTGACTTGAAACATTACTGTAGACTCTGGTTTCCATTTACTAAGGGAAGTTTAGTCTGAGCCAGAATTTTTTTTTCCTCTGACGTTTAGGTTGAATCCCATTATAATTCTAACAATTTGTCATAGAGTTTTCCACATTTGAATTATTAGAAGCATTATATGAGTAGCCAAATTGCTAAACTGCCTTTTTAGGGAAAGAAAGTACTATAGTTCACAAAGCTTGATTATTTAAAACATTGCTATTTGAAGGACTTGTTCTGAAATTGTTTTAATACATTGCATATTTTGATTAATGCTTGCAAACCTTTGTACATGAGGCTTTGTGCCCTCATGTGGAATTATATATAATATATAATGTTAATATATAGAATTAGCAATATTCTAAATTCAAATTTCAATAATTAAAATTTAAATTTCAATAATATTATAAGATATATACATACATATGAATGTAATTATATAATATAAAAGAAATAAAAATATAATATATAATAAATATATCTGCTGAGACAGAGAATGTGTCACTCTGCCAGAGTATGACTTTTTACAGATTATTAAATAAATCTGTATACATTTCATTGTTAAAAAACACAACAATATTATATTCTCTCTCACATATGTATATACTTGCAATGTAGATACAGAAACTCACTGTATATGTACATACAGAAACTCAGTAAAATCTGTTAAATATCCAGAATATGACCATCATTTTTGATTTGGATGTTTTTATTATCCAGAAGGAATTAATGAGCAGGGACTATTGGAGAATCTGGTATCCACTAATCATGCTATGTGGTTATAGCATGAGTGCTGTATTAGAAGTTGTTTCCTATGTCTTCAGTTCCAGAACATCTCCTTGCTGCTTTGAGGCCATCTTTGAAGTTTCTCAAATCATTCTGAAGACTCTTCCATTTTGCCTCAGAGAAGGATGCATCCAACATTTTAGGGGAGTACCAAGGACTCTGTGCATTCAAATCCATTGACTTTTTTTTTTTTAAGATTTTGTTTATTTGTTACAGAAAGAGATAGTGAGAGAGGGAACACAAGCATGGGAGATCTGTAGAGGGAGAAGCAGGTTCCCCACTGAACAGGGAGTCGAATATGGGGCTCGATCCAAGGACGCCAAGATCTGCCTGAGCCAAGGACAGACACTCAATAACAGAGCCAACCAGGCCCAGGCACCCCCCATTGACAGTCTTCTTGGAAAACACAAAATCCTGCTCAAGGAAAAAAGGGGAAAAGGGATGAAGGGAGAATTTCTGGCACTGGAGAAGAGCATGGCCTAGATCCAGCTGTTCATCTACCTTCATAGGGAGGCAGTCTTCTGTTTATACTCTTTACATACAGCAAGAGGGAACAGAAGAACTTTAATGCACCTGACTCCCTACCCAAATGAAAGCATCTCTAACTGTGGGCTGCTGCTCTAAAATCTAGGCTCAGGGCTTCTGCTCTTACTTCCTTTATTTATTCTTTAGCCAGTTATTTACCTAAAACAGATGTTTGACCATGTTGCGTTTCTTATCAAAAAAACTTCCCCGCATTTTACTTCTTGCAGAATATAAATTTAAACTCTGTGGTATTGAATTCATTCTCTCCAATCCCAATTTCCACCATATGCCTTCACGTTCCTTTCATCCTAGTGTAAGGCAACTACCTTCTTGTTCCAAACCCATCACACACACTCATACTGCCTGCCTTTGCACAGTGTTCTTTCAACTTACAACAAACACGAGTATGCCCCTTGCTTCCTTCCCTGTTCAGGTTGTCTAGTGGCTGGCTTCTCTGAAGTCTGTCCAACTCTCCCATAGAGACCAATCTCTCAGTCTCTTGACTCACTTTGACCTTGCTGGCGCTTCTACTACATTACTGATATGACGAAGCAGGCTGTTTGCATGTCATTTTCCCGCCTGCACTCTCTGGTCCTTAAGCATCTCTAAGGTAGGGACTGTGCCTTCATCACTCCACAAGCCATGTTCTGTGAGTCTGGCACATGAACTTGCATAGAGAAAGAGAGAAGGAGGGATTACAGTCAACGCAGCAAATGCTTTAAGATTCTTTAGCTCCTCAGAGCTACTAGTGCATCTGGTGCTATATTAGGGGCTAAAGAAAGAAGAGAAAAAATGAGAACAAAGGAAAATGAGATACTTAATAAATCACTCAAGTATATCATACAGACCTTATTCCTGAAAGAAACTGAGAATGATGCTTAGCTCAGACCTTGAAAAGAAAATTACACAAAACTTGAGAAAATATACCTTGTGGTCTTATTTGCTCTTTTGTTTATACAGACTCTTTTATGGGTCTAGTTCATCTTGAAAATGTGATAATTGAACATTACTTTGTTGATATTCAGTAGGTATCAACATGCAGTGGGAAGAGATTGAGTTCTAGAGTCAGACTGGATTAAGTCAAAATGTTGATTTTTTTCCCCCTAACTGGTTGTGTGGTCTCAGAGGTGTCTTCTAACTTATTTGAACCTCAAATTCCTCATCTGTAAATTAAGACTAGTAGTAACTAGCCCCAAATTAAAATAATGCATGCCAAGTGCCTGACACATGAACACGGCCATTTATTATGATTATCATTAGTGGTTACAGCAATATGAAGTTAATGTACATTTTATTGAGCACGCATAATGTCTTTAGGGTTAGTAATCTGATCTCCTAACGAATCTCTAAAGAGAGTCAGTCTCTTCTCTCCCCCACATCTTCCTACATCAATGGCACAATGCTGCCATATATAGAACCTCAAAAAAAGTTTGCTAAGTATTCCAGGTATCACCATCACTTGTGATTTGGACATTTTCACTATCCTTAAAGATCAATGAGCAGGGAATGTTGAAGAATTTCGTATCCACCTGCCACCTTCACCTCCTAGCAGCCTTGTTCCACACTGCCCCTCAACAGAGCTTCGAGCATTTTTATAATTGAGTCAATGAACAATCATGATGCCCAAGATAGAATCTATCTATAAAAAATTTTCACACCACTTAAGGTGCTGATTGACATTTATGAGGATATTAATATAAACTTGAATAAATTGATAACCGCTAATACGAGAATAAAAAATGTTCATGAAATTGGAAACTCTTAAAACTTGGCAGCAACTAAACTGTACTAACTGAAAACTGGAAGGGAAATTATCCTTTTGTCATTTGACATTTTGTAATCCATTGACCTTTATCTCACTCGCAACAGTATTATGGTTTTATTTTATGTGCTTTCTCACTCCGTTCCCAGCTGTTTTCCCTTCCTCTTGATTTCCAGAGGACAGAGCACCACTGCCTCTTGTCTCCCTGTTGCTCCTGGACAGTCACCTGGTCAGAACAGCAGAGACATTTTGTTTGCAGCCCGAGGGAGAGGGGGCGGCAGTGGGGAGGCGGGGAGGCTGGGAGGAGGGGGCCAGGGTCTGCCCAGGTCTTGGTGCGCAGACGTCTAAGTGTCTGCCTATGTCTGTAGGAGGGAAAGATCTGGGGTAAGGGGATTTTTATGCCAGAACACCAGGCGAAAGCAGAAAAGAAAACGAGCAAGCACTGAGAGGTTGTTGAGATTGTTGAGACAGAGAATTACCACTGAGTGATCCTGGCGAGGGCACCACAGTGTTGGAAAGGAACTGTTTTAATAAGCATTGTGTATGGTGAACAGAACCAAGTCCTTTATAGGAAAACGTATAAATGGGGCGCCTGGGTGCCTCAGTCAGTTAGGCATGGGACTTACTCTTGAACTCAGCTCAGGTCTTTATCCAAGCCCCAAGCCCCAAGTCCCCGGGCTGTGTGTGGAGCCTACTTTAAAAAAAAAAAAAAAAAAAGAAAGAAAGAAAAGAAAAAAGTGTAAATGTACTTCCTGTCTCCACAGATTAGGCAGTCCAATGACGACCACAAACCATGCCTAAAATCAGTAGCTATACACAAGCTTGTGTATAGCTTGGATCCTTGTTCCGTGCTGTGGTGATTTCCAGTCACTTTTTTTTTTTTTAAGCCTTCAGAACACTTTGTTCCTATGAAAATTTACTTATTTTAATTCCAGTAAAAAGCATCTGCCCTAGCTGAATGCAGCCAGGCATTCGCCATCTACTTGCTGGGTGCTGGACCCGCACAGTGCTGTTGTCCTGAGGAACTTACCAGAAAACCCTTCTGGGCCACAGAGGGGAGGCTGCTGCCTTGCGGAATGGGGTGCAGGCTCCCTGATGATGTTCCTGGTTCCTGTCAACCTCTGCCACTTGTCCTTCTACACCCCCAGCCCCACCATCCTCCCTGGTATGAGCCTCCCCACACCCTCCTTTGTCTCCTGGGCCTCTTCTCATCCTGCTATCTTTCTAAAATAATCTATTTTGCCTCATCTGCATGGTCAGTGAATAGCTTCTTATCTTACAAGATCTCTGAGATTCTGCTCAAGTCTCTTTCTCTGTTGAAGTCATGTCAGCTAGGGCTTGCACCTGGTCAGAACTGGTTGTGTCTGCTGGGTAATTCCTTTGCCCAGTGCAGCCTTATGACACTGCATGGCAATTGTGGGTTTGAGCGGCCCCCTTCCCTGCCCGGCAGTCTGTTTCTCAAGATTAGAGGGCTTTCTCCAATCTTTTTTTCCCAGTTAGACAAGAGTAGGGATTTCCTTTTTTGTCTGAAGAAGGCTCTGAGAGACTGATCTGATGATCCATTTTCACCTAAGAAAACCTCCCAGGGGCGCCAGAGGGGCTCAGTGGTTTAAGCATCTGCCTTTGGCTCAGGTCATGATCCCACGGTCCTAGGCACATCGGGCTCCCTGCTCACTAGGGAGACTGCTTCTCCCTCTGCCCCTCTCCCCTGCTCGTGCTCTATTTCAAAAAAATAAATAAAATCTTTATTTTATTTTTAAAAACATTTTATTTATTTATCAGAGAAAGGGAGAGAGGGCATGCACAAGCAGGAGAGCAGCAGACAGGGGGAGAAGCAGGCTCCCCTCTGAGCAAGGAACCGATGCACGAATTGATCCCAGGACCCAGAATCATGACTTGAGCTGAAGGCAGACGCTTAACAGACTGAGCCACCCAGGTGTCCCAAAATAAATAAATAAACTCTTACAAAAAAAAAAGAAGAAGAAGAAGAAGAAGCTATCTCAGAAGTGGAAAACATACCTCTCCCCCCTTTCTTTTGCTGCCTGCATCTCAGTTTGGTGAGGAAATCTAGCTCACTAGACAAAAAAACATGTGGGGCTCCGGTGCCATCATCTAAAGCAGACTGGGATGCTCAGCTTCCTTCCTTTGGCTCTCCATTCTGCTGATCCCAGGTGTGGTGGGTGACTGAGGCCCAGGGAATCAGCACATTTAATAATTTTTTTGTGGCTAGAGCTTTTTCTAAATATGGTGCCTAAAGACTGGCCTTGGGGCCAAGGTAACTGAAACCCTCACTTTGGCTTCAGATCCAAACCCCATTCCAGTCCAACTTTATCAGGAAGCCCTATACATTTGGAGTTGTGGGGTATCAGTAAACCCTTTGAGATGGCTTATGTTGAACTTAGATCCCAAGGGGCTGTTTGCCTCTCTTCAGTTAATCAGATGTTTTAGGACAGTGCACAACTACAAGCTCCATCATCAATAATCTACCAATAGGCACCTTACTGTAGCAGCTGTGACATGGTGCACACATACCTTGATCCCGTGGGATCACCATAGTGATATGATAAACTTACCAATTCAAGTTAGAAAGTAAGAAGCATGATCCCTTGAGAGGCCTGGCAACTTATCACAGTACCTAGGAGGTACTCAGCAATTATTTTTTGACTGATTCACTGGCCGATTATGTGAAACTAGAAGAGACCACTGATGCCCCTTACAATTTCCTCATATCTCAACATATTTGTGTTTGTGTGTGTTTCTATAGACTGAGAGAAAACATGAATGCATTATATACATTTTAAATTGTCTGTATTAATTTTCCATGCACAGCTGAGTCCTCCTCATTTGCCCTGGCTGGGGAAATGGGGTAGAATGTGTGGTGCAGTGTTCAGTCTTGAGTTTGGCTCCAAAGGGCAAGAAGGTATAGGTTCAGAGCTTGGGCTCTGTATTCTCTGGGCTTGAATCCAGCTCTACTACTTACTAGCCATGTGATGTTGGGCAAGTTACTCACCTCGTTAAGATTAAATTGGGTAAAGCCGGCAAGGTACTTAGAATAATCCCTAGCACTCAAGAAATATTAGCTGAGATTATCTACATGAATGTTGATGTAATTTTTATTTGAATTTCTAATGAGGTATAGCCTTTCAATTTTTTTCATACATAAAATTCAGATTGTATCATTGACACACTTAATATAATATTGAACTACAATGTAAGCAACAATAGTAAAAAAACATTTCTATAAATGAGCCAATTCTAAGAGTCACTAATGCTCTTCTCTCTTTCATCAATGCACTTTCTTTAAATGCCTGGTCTAAAAATATTGCAGATATCCTGCTCTTGTTTATCCAGAGCCATGGAAATGAGTTGCATTATGGGGCCGAGAGCATTACTCTTATAGTAGATGTTAGAGAGAGGGCATTCTATTGAAGCTAATGGTCTTCACTAATAGTAA
The DNA here is from genome assembly GCA_004024625.1 of Mellivora capensis. NCBI lineage: Eukaryota > Metazoa > Chordata > Mammalia > Carnivora > Mustelidae > Mellivora > Mellivora capensis. Next base: position 19,256 of record PISX010023096.1, read on the forward strand.
AAGATACATGCCTCATGCTCCTGAAGGAAGATGCTAGGCCTTTTAGGTATCATTTAATTTGAGAAGTGAGAGAAATTAAATTATTCTAGGAAGGGCAAAGAGAATCCCATTGAAAGTAATGGAATGAAATACTGACTTAATTCAGGGCTGCATGCAGACCGAGTTACTCTATGTTCCCGAAATCTAGGCAAACAGCACGGGGCACTCTATATTTATTGACTCTAACTTTAAGGCATTAGCAACCCTTGTTACTGTTGGAGGCTGTCAATAGCAAGGAGATACTATTTAAAATAAATTTTTAAAAGGTTATGTTGTGAAAAGGAATCATGGCCCAGTACAGCTGAATAAAGAACTCCATGTGAAAGTCTAAAGATATGAAGACTTGTCATGATTTTGAATGAGGACCTTCATATTTCTCAACATCAAATTCTCATGTAAAAATGAGGAATTTCTGCCTGAAAGATGGACTGCTAAGGTGCATGCCAGCTTATATATTTTGTAATTTTGTATGTGCAATTCTAAAATGCCAAGTGTTTTTTACAACACAGAGAGAGTCAATTTGAGGTTAGGAGTAGAAAGATTAAGTTCAAGTGAGTGGAGGAGCAAACATAGGTGCTTTATAACTGAACCTTGGAAAAGAGAAAGCATGTTGTTGTAGTCCTATTTTTCAGTTTTGGCGTTGATGAAGATTTCTAAATCCTTAGTTTTCCCAACTATAGATTAGGGATAATAATATTTACTTCTTAGAGTGTTTGCGATTATAGGACCAAATGCTATTGCACATGTAAAACGTTTAGCACAATGTTTCATACACATGATTATTAGTTACTACTATTTTGTGAATAAAGGAAGATGAGCATGCTATCATATTCTAGAACATTCTGGCAGAAGGTGTCCTGGGTGGAGTTAAGCTATCTAGACATACAGGGTGATGGGAGAACTCCAGGGAGAAATACTATTGGATGTCCATGGAGCATTTCCTCGTAGCTAATCCAAGCAAAGAGAGTTACTAGAGAGTGACCAAACTTTTCCTGGCATGAGCCTTCAAGTTATTCTGTCTCAGAAAGATATTGGAAGGTTATTATCAACAGTGAAATTCTATGGCTCTGTCATTAGAATGTTGTACTTCTTTTTATTATTGAATATATTATGTTGTATTGAAAAAGTACAAGCGGTTCAAGAAGGATTCTGTTAAAGAATATTCCACTGCTTTTTCACCTACAGAAAAATATAAGGAGGAACTAGAAGAGGAAGGAGTTCGATTTCTAGCATCTCAACAAGGAGGAATAGCAGCATTAACCCTCAGTGTTCCTGACAAGATAAGTAGAGAAGCTTGTCTCAGCACGACTAGCCTCTCTAGTCTTCATCTTTTCCCGTTATTTCCCAAATATTCTGCCTTCAGGAAACAGAGCTTGTAAAATGAAGAAAAACTGAGATCTGCAAGGGCATAGTGGGGATCTCAGTAAGAAGAACAAAATGGGTGAAATTGAATTCTTCTGTGAGGCTGTCTCTTCACGCTCCCATTCTACAGTCTGTGTCCATAGGTGGGTGGCTCTATAGGATGTCCTGCATTGGAATTCCCTTGAATGGCCATGAAAAGGGCCTGGGGCCAGGAGGCACAAAGGAGAGCTCTGGGGTCTTGAGCATTGCTGCTTCAATCTTCTGTCATCTGTGGATTCCCTCACTGCAAGGAAATCTCTGCTCACAGATGAGTAGTTTCCCTGAGGTGAGGGTAAACACTGTCCTAGCTCTGTGTGTGCTTTACCAGTAGTCAGGGGGCAAGGTGGGGGGAGCCAGATACACATAAACCTTTCTTTTGCAATTTTCCTTGAAGTGGAATGTTCCACTTGCTTCAGGGAATAATCCAAAATGTAAAAAAGTGACTTTTGATATCAAAATTTAATGCTTACAGAGGAAGGGAAGCCAACTCATGGCAGTGGCTATGTCACTTAGGCTGAGCAAATTGCCTCAGGTGCTTTAAAATGTCAGCTTCTCACTTACCTCACAGCTGGCCTCCCTCAAGTAAAGCTGCCTGGCCTTTCATTGCCCTGTCAGTCAGTGAGCCAGTAAATAAGTTGTTTAGTTGCCAATTAACCATCATTAACTAAGTGAGTGACTCTAGTTGTCCTTGAGTAGCTCACACGGTATTGGGAAATGTAAAGTGTTTATACATCAAGATTTATTAAGCTCTGAGAGATAATTATGCATGAAATCCTTAAAGCAGGGTTTCCCCAACGGTATTCTGTGAAGTGTTGTCCAGTAGAATGTTCTTCTCAAAGTAAATGGGTGGGAAGGGCAGAGCTAGTGTTCCCTCTGCACATTATTAGAATGTGAAATGTTCCTGGAGATGGGTGGAGAAAGAAGAAATGACTTTATGATTGTTTAACTCAGGATTTCCAAAATTCTCTCTCTCCTGAGCCCATTTCTCCCCCCTCATTTTATCATCTTAAGAGAAGCAATGTTTGTCAGGAAATACTATTAACTTAAGAAACTCGTTCTAAAGGTTGTGGGAAGAATTGTTAGACTCAAATAGCTATTGCATTGCTTATTCATTTTTCATGGAACAAGGTCAAGGAGGGATCTGGCATTTTCAAAAGAGGAGACTTTTGATTGCAGAATTTCTGGATGCTAAGAAAGTGTTCTGGGGAATCTTGAGATGTTTCTTCTATGATCAGGCAGAACCTTTGTTCAAGATATTCTTTGTTAATTTCAGAAAGAAATTGTAAATTCTTTTGGATGACTTTTGTAAATGACAAAGTTTTAGGACTCTGTGTAAATATTTTTATTTAAATCTAAAACTAGAAACAGCTAATTAAAGAACTGTGATGATGTTATCAGTCATCCCTTTAATTGATTTATAAATTTGTGATTCAAATATTTATCGAGCATCCAACTCTGTGCTTAGCTTGTGTAAGGCACTGAGGAACCAGAGATAAGCAATCAGAACTCACACTATGACTGTCTAACACAGAAGTTTATTCGTTTGAGTACATCTATATATCTAAGTACATGTCATCACCTGTTGGGGGAAAAACTGTAGTGAGTTCTGTCTCTCCTTCCTCAGAATGCCTTTGATTCATCCCCTTTGCTCTAATCCATATCCTTCAATGTGGACCAGGCCTATATCAAGCCTATGTCATGACAGACTTGTCCTTTGTCCTTTGTCTTCCTCCCCTTGTCACTCTGCTTACAGCTCCAGGATTGATTTGCTGACTTTATGATAGGGAGTTGAGGGAAATTGGAAGGGGAGGTGAACCATGAGAGACTATGGACTCTGAAAAACAACCTGAGGGGTTTTGAAGGGGTGGGGGGTGGGAGGTTAGGGGATCCTGGTGGTGGGTTTTAGGGAGGGCACGCATTGCATGGAGCACTGGGTGTGGTGCAAAAACAATGAATACTGTTACGCTGAAAAGAAATAAAAATAAATTAAAAAAAAAAAAGGTAAGGATGGAAAAGATCAGCATTTATAGGAAATCTTGTCCCAATTGTGAAGAGGTCCAGAGGTGGGGAAATCTTGCTGGATTTCAGAAACCTGTCACCAAAAGCTATAGAACCCAAATGTTAAAGGACACAGTTCTACTAATTTTCCCCTGGGAGAAAATAGCTTGTAACTTACATGTCCTAATTCCTTTGTATCACCCAGAAAAGAGTCTTTTAAAAATTGCTTTAAAGGGAGAGTATGAATAGGAAGTTACATTTGTAATTTGGTAGGAAAAAAGTAATTTATTGTCAGTAAAAGAAATGTCTTAGCCCATGTATATATTTGAAGAATTTAAAAATATTTCTTTTACTCAAATGAGTGTTTTCAGAAACAATTAAAATTCATTTTTACCTGTGTAAATTAAAAGAATTGGCAGTAGGCTGAGATGACTTTTGGGGATTTTGACCCAATCAATATAAAAAACCAACTTATAAATGTCTGCAGGATAAAATGACAATTTCCAACCCTGGAGAAATACTGAGTGCAAAATAATTAAGTTGTAAAGATAAAAAAAATCCTGCTGTTCAGAACATGGTGTGCGTAGCTTCTCTTCATTTCAATATTACTGATAATGATTGCCTTTTGTAAGTAGATGTACTTGAAAATTCAATCTATTGCAAGCAAGAGTGGAATTATGAAAGGACTCATGGATTTCACATCTCAACCTTTAAAAAGCAGTTCTGATTTATCTTTCCCTTTGGGTATCAGTCACATTCTGTCTGGGAGTGTGTGTTAGAAAAAAAAATCTCCTTCTGACATGGGGAAGTGCTTCCTGCTTTGACTAAACTCCAAAGGAGCTTCACTAAAAACATCATGTTCCCCTTCAAACTGAACCAACTGTGTTCTCTATAAGGAAGGAGAGGAAAAGTGGTCAAAACTATTAGAGGACCAGTCTGTAGGAAGAGTTGTAAATAGTAGCCAGAGGGATCCGCTTCACTAAACAGCCTTGGCTTGCGTCCTATTATTTAAACCCCCAACTGCTTATTGTGGCATTCAAATCCATTTGAAACTCAGTCTGCCTAAATTTCTTTATCTTCTCCTTCTTCCCTTGTATTCCTGCCATGCACAATGCTTTGTGCCTCTATAGCCAATGTGATTTTGCTCATGTTGTTCCCTTCACCTTGAATGCCATGGCACAGTCATCAAAGGCTAATAAAGTGAGACTATGAGAAAAGTGTTCAGCATATCATAGGTCCAGAATGTCAAAAATTGGAATTCAGGACTTTCTAAGGTGAAAAGGCTTAAGTAAACACACCAGGCTTTTGACTGGTATCTTAGAAGATATAGTCAAGACGGAAAATAAACAACAGCAACAAAATAAACCAAAGTCGACGAACACTAAAACCCAGTCCTAAATCATCTCAATCCTTAACAGTTAACAGCCCTCTTCTCCCCCCAAATCCTAATAGATCCTCTTTGAGAAATTGTGATTTCATCCAGAGACTCAAAGACACAGATTGTTAGGGTAAATTTAAACAATAAAATTCTATTCTGCTTGCAAGAGATCCAATTTAAATATAAGGATATTGAAAGCTTGAAAGTAAAAGGATAAAGAAGAAATAAATCCAGCAAGCACTAACCAAAAGAAATTTAGTGTACGTATATCAATGTCAGAGAAAGTAGATTTCATGAAGTAATGTACCACTAGGGATTAAGAAAGACATTCCATAATGATGAAACTGTCAGTTTACCAGGAATATATGTATAAATTCTAAATTTGAATGCACCTGGTTAACAAAAAGTCTCAGAGTATATAAATCAGAAATAGACTTAAAAAGAGAAATGGACAAGTTTATAATCATAGTGGAACATTTTAACACAACCCCTCTCATTAGCCTGTAGAGAAAGCTGACCATTTGAATACGTAGACAACTCAAATAAAGATAGAATACACATTGTGTTTGTATGTCCATAGATCATTATCCAAAATGAACATACATTGAATTACAAAGAAATTTCAAAGGACTGAAAACTTAAAGTGTGTTATCTGACAACAGTGAAACTAAAGTAGAAATAATAATAACAAAAATCTAAAATGTTTACCAAGTTATGCAAATGAAGCAAAAAAATACTTTTAGGTAAGTCAAGGATCAAAGAGGAAATCCCGATGGAAATGGAAATGAATTCTAAAATGTGACATGTAGCAAAAGTGCTTAGAGAGGAATGTATATATGGCTTTAAAACATATATTAGAGAAACTAAAAGTCTGAAAATTTGTGATCTAAATATATGTCAAGATGTTTTCTAAAATAACAAAGTTAAAACCAAACAAAATAGAAGAAAGGAAGCTTTAAAGATGAGAAATGAATTTAAAAAAAAGAACCTGACATCAATTGAGAGAATGCACCAAAACTGACAATGGTATTGTGAAGAGATTAATACAACTGGCACAATGCTGGTGGGGCTAGTCAAGAAGAAAATTGAGATGGCACAAATTACCAATATCCTGCATACATAATTAAAGAATACTAAAATCAATTAAATGTCAATAGATTAAAAATTTAGTTGAAATTGACAAATTCCTTAAAAGCACAATGTACATCTGAAACAAGAACAAATAGAAAACCTGAAAAGTCAAAGACCCAGAAATAATTTAATTCATAATTTTCAACCCAGATGACCACAAGTGAAATTTTTCTCCATTTTAAGTAAAAATAACAGCTATCAAACATAAACTCCAGAGAATTGAAAACAGGAAATAGATCCCAAATCTACTTATATTTTATATATCACCAATAAACAGAGATAGAAATTAAATTTCCTTAAACAACATCTATTTTTTTTAGAAGCAAGTGTAAGAAAAAAAGTTGGAACTTATATGCCAGCAGGCTATAAGATATTGAGACAAATTAAAAATATTTAAATAAGTGGTGGGATATACCATTTTTATGGATTTCAAGTTTAAATAAAGATATTAATTCCCTTTCAATTGCTCTATAAATTCAAAACAATACAAATCAAAACCCCAGCTGTTGTTTTTGGTAAATATTGACACTAATTACAAAATTCATACATACAATTACAAAATTCATATGGAATTACACTAACCAAAGATGTCTTTGTTCTTGGAAAGAACAAAGTTACTATCAAATATCTTAATATAAATCTATAATAATTAAAATTTTGTGGGATTTGTGAAAGGGTAGAAAGCAGATCAACTGAACAGAAAATGGCACTTAGAAACAAACCCACACATATATACATGCTGATTTTTTAAAAAGATGTTATTTTTAAATTATTTTAAGAGATAGAAAGAGAGAGAACATAAGTGGGGTTTGGGGAAGAGCAGAGGGTTAGGGACAAGCAGACTCTGCTTGTCCCAATGAAGAGCTCAATCCCATGACCCTAAGATCATGACCTGAGACAAAATCAAGAGTTGGATGCTCAACCAACGGAGCCACCCAGGTGCCCCAACACACCATGATTTTTATAATAAAGGTGACAATGCAGAATAGCAGAAAAAATGGCAGAATTTTCAATGAGTGGTGTGGGATCTGTTGGATATCCATATGTGTAAAAAAAGTGAACATTCACTCCTCCCTCTCTCCCATCTTACACAAAAACAATAGATAAATTGTAAATTTCCATTTAAAAGATTAGATGATAAAACTTCTTTTTTTAAAAGATTTTATTTATTTATTTGACAGAGAGAGAGAGAGAGCACAAGCAGAAGGGAGAGGCAGAGCCAGAGGGAGAAACAGGCTCCCTACTGAGCAGGGAGCCTGATGCAGGGCTTGATCCCAGGACCCTGGGATCATGACCTGAGTCAAAGGCAGATGCTTAACTGACTGAGCCACCCAGACTCCCCTAGATGATAAAACTTCTAAAAGACATCATCTTCATGATAATAAGGTAGGCAAATCTTTCTTAAATAAGATGTTAATATCCACCAATAAAAAGTATATTTAGAAATTCCCTACATTAAGGTTAAGAGCTTCTTTGTATCATAGAAAGTATTGAAGAGTAAGAAAAGCAAACTTTACAGTGAGGAAAGTATTAACAATACATATAACCAACAAGAAACCCCTTGCAGAATATATAAAAATTTCTTACAAATCAACAAGAAAATAGATAATTAAATAGAGGGACACCTGGGTAGCTCAGTCTGTTAAGTGTCTGCCATTGGCTCAGGTCATCATCCCAGGGTCGAGGGATCTAGTCCTACACTGGGCTCCCTGCTCAGAGGGGTCCTGCTTCTCCCTCTCCTTCTGCCTTTCACCCTGCTTGTGTTTTCAATCTCTCTTTGTCTCAAAATAAATAAACAAACAAACAAACAAACAAAATCTTTTTAAAATAGATAATTAACTGAGAAAAGCTTTGAAATGACTCTTTAGAAAAGAAGATGTTCAAAAGATCAATAGATATATGAAAATGTACTCATCCTCATTGGAAACAGGGACATGCAAGTTGAAATAAGAGTAGAAGGCAACTATCTACCCGGCAGAAAGGCTGTAAGAAAAAGTCCAATGATACTTTGTGTGAGGACAACTGGAATTTTTTAAATATTGCTAGGGGGAAAGTGAAAGTAAAACAAATCACTTAGAAAAACTGTTTAAACGTATCCATCCCTCGGACCAAGCAGTTCCACTCCTGAATATATATCCAAGGTAAAGCAGTGTGTATGTTTATTTATTTATTTATTTATTTATTTTTTAAAAATATTTTATTTATTTGTCAGAGAGATAGAGAGAGAGAGAGCGAGAGAGCGAGCATAGGCAGAGTGGCAGGCAGAGGCAGACTCCCTGCCGAGCAAGGAGCCCGATGTGGGACTCCATCCCAGTACGCTGGGATCATGACCTGAGCCGAAGGCAGCTGCTTAACCAACTGAGCCACCCAGGCGTCCCAATTTTTAAAAAATGCATACAGATGAGTATGACAGCCTAATTCATAATAGGATCAAACTGGAAAAACCCAAATGTGATGTCTTAAAACAAAGAAATACTATACAGCTTATTCAACCAACAAACCATAGCTTTTTACAAAAGCATGGATGGATCCCCCAAACATTGTTTTACACAAAAATAAATGAGAAAGAAAAGAACAAATTGTGTGAGTCCACTTATGTACTGTTAGAAGTCAGGTATCTGGTATTTCACCAATACTTACTAAAAACAGTTCTAGGATTCCAAGTAGGTAGCTCGGCTCCAGTTAAGGATCACTTCTTATTGTTGTGGCATGTACCCTGCTTCCGTCTGGGTAAGCTACACAGTCTGATTGTTCTGAGTGAAGTGCTTGAAGAATGAATCATCAATACTATAATTTCTTCAGGGGAGAAGAAATCCTATCAACCAACCCAGAGAAAAAAATGAGTCCCAGTTCAGACTGTTTCTTTACTTAGTTGGGAAATTGTGTGACACACTTTTTATGTCACAGGAACTGAGAAACGAAGGGCTGAGTATGGACCAGTTTGGAAACTACCACATGTTCACATCAGCCTTGTGTTTTAGAGTGTGAGATTTTTATGAATTAATTCATGAGTCTCACTGCAAATCTTCTCACTCATATCATACTCTAAAGGAAAGGAAAAATACTAAGAATAATAATGACAACAATTACATAAATATAATATAGTGAGGTAATGTCAATGAAAATGGCAGGGTTAGGAACTCTGAAAATCTGTGCTTCCATAAAAGCAATGAAAAAGAAACTGGCAAGAATGCTTGAAATCAACCAAAAGCTTGTAGCAATCTGAACTGTCTGGTGGGTCCCTGGAAAACTAGCTTGAAAGACTTGTCTTTATTCCATCTGACTCAGAACTTGTCCATTGTTAAAGCCACTGCCTAGGGAGTGTTTGCTGAAAACATTTAGTGGTCAAAGTTTTAGTTGCTGCTGCCTGAAGCAATAGATAAAAGTTGGCACAAACAGTAGACCAACCTAAAAGCTTGTGGGGAAAAACTAGGCAATGAGATAGCTAGAGGACTTTAAAAACTTTGACATATTCCTGGGAATGGAGGGGGGTTCTGTGTGTGGAGGGTTGTGCAAAAGCTCAGGAAAGTGCTGGGAAGGTCCTATGTTCTGACCTCTTGCTGATCTTGAATCTCTGTGTAGACTGGAAGTACAGGCTATGCTCTAGGTATAAGTCCCTGGATGAGTGTTAAGGAAGTACCCCTGAATGGATACAAAATCTTGCTGAAAGAGACTGAAAAGGTTTTGGGGAGGGGTTTGTGTTTGTTTGTTTTAGGCACTTAAGGAAATCTATGCTCAGTCATTAGCTGATCATTGAGGTAATAGGCCAGAGACTTCAATGGCACACTTGAATAGGAATACAGAATTAATTCAGAAAAGATACTCAAAAAATAAACTAGCAAAACAAACTTGGGGAGGGGCATGTAATCTACTTTCCATGTTGCCACATTATAATTTTCCAAATACCCACAGTTTTCAACAAAAAAATCAAGAGACAAGCAAATGTATGAGAAACTATAGACCATACACAGGAAAAACAAAGAAATAAAACAAAAAAGCCAAAACAGTGTATAGAAACTGTCCCTGAGGGAGCCCAAATATGGTACTTTCTAGGTAAAGAATTTAATTCAGGTATTTTAAATAGCTGCAAGGAATGAAAAGAAACCATATTTTTAAAAAATAAATATATAAGAACAATGTCTGTCAAATAGAGAATATTAATAAAGAGATATATTATTGAAATAAAATTGGAATTAATCTGAAATAGATTACTATAAACTAAGATGTTAGCTATAATCCCCAGGACAACCACCAAGAAAGTAACTAGAAGTTATTTTATACAGCAAATGAAATGATAAGAGAATTAAAATGATATACTAATGCGGAGAAAGATAATTATCATATGGTTTCACTCATATGTGAACATAAGGAATAGCAGAGAGGACATTAGGGGAAGGGAGGGAAAACTGAAGGAGGGGGAAATCAGAGGGGCATACAAACCATGAGAGGCTATAGACTCCAGGAAACAATCTGAGTGTGTCAGAGGGCTGGGGGTTGGGGGGATGGGTTAGCCTGTGATCAGTATTAAGGAGGGCATGTGTGATTGAATGCTGGGTGTTATATGCAAATAATGAATCATGGAACACTACATCAAAAACTAACATAACATAATAAAAATAATTTTTTAAAAATGATATACTAATTAATTTAAATTTAAAACTTAACACAAATTTTAGGATTTTTTGTTCTAGCTCTTTGAAAAATACCGGTGGAATTTTGATGGGAATGGCATTAAAGTATAGATTGCTCAAGGTAGTATAGACATTTTAACAATGTTTATTCTTCTGATCCAAGAACATGGAATGGTCTTCCATCTTTTTATATCTTCTTCAATTTCTTTCATGAGTGTTCTGTAGTTCCTCGAGTACAGATCCTTTACCTCTTTGGTTAGGTTTATTCCCAGGTATCTTATGGTACTTGGTGCTATAGTAAATGGAATCGATTCTCTAATTTCCCTTTCTGTACTTTCATTGTTAGTGTATAAGAAGGCCACTGATTTCTGTACATTGACTTTGTATCCTGCCACGTTACTGAATTGCTGTATGAGTTCTAGTAGTTTGGGGGTGGAGTCTTTTGGATTTTCCATATAAAGTATCATGTCATCTGCGAAGAGTGAGAGTTTGACTTCTTCCTTGCCAATTTGGATGCCTTTTATTTCTCTTTGTTGTCTGATTGCTGTTGCTAGGACTTCTAATACTATGTTGAACAAGAGTGGTGAGAGTGGGCATCCTTGTC
>PISX010023097.1:0-30127 GCA_004024625.1 Mellivora capensis
AGTGGCAGACTGGAGTTTTTCAAGTACCTAATTTTTACTTGAAAGCTCTGATTTTAGGGGTACCTGGGTGGTTCAGTTGGTTAAGCCTCTAACTTCAGCTCAGGTCATGATCCGTGTTGGGCTCCATGCTCAGCGGGGTGTCTGCTTCTCCCTCTCCCTCTGTTCCTCTCCTGCCCCCCCCAGCTCTCTCTCTCAAATAAATAAATAAAAACTTTTTTAAAAAAAGAAGCTCGGGGCACCTGGGTGGCTCAGTGGGGTAAAGCCTCTGCCTTTGGCTCAGGTCATAATGCTGGGGTCCTGGGATCGAGTCCCACATCAGGCTCTCTGCTCCGCAAGGAGCCTGCTTCTCCCTCCCTCTCTGCCTGCCTCTCTGCCTACTTGTTATCTCTGACTGTCAAATAAATAAATAAAATCTTAAAAAAAAAAAGCTCTAAATTTTTACAAATACTGCCATGTTGTTTTCCTTGAAGTGACTAACTCACCTTGCTCATTTATGAGAAAATGTCTGCTACACTGTATACTCAAGTCTGAATAGCCACAGTTTGTCAGTTGTTCTGTCAAATAAAAATGTTGTTTCGTGAAAAAAGCTGCTAGGGCAGCTTGCAACTCATTCAACTGTACACGTACTCTCCCTCGAGAGAGCCAGCATTTCCGTACGCTACAGAAGTACCTTCTGCAACTTCCCATTTCATCCCCTAAGATACTTAAAAATACACACTTAAGGATCAGCTGTGATAAAAGCAATCATTTTGACTGCATTGTCAAGGGCATTCCTGGTGACACTTTTTTTTTCTTTTTTTTTTAAGCTGTGACGTACATGGTGGCAGAGAATACAACTACTAACACTGGTGCCCCTCCACTGTCCCTCTGTTCTTGCACCTGACATTCTGGGAACGCTGGGTCTTCCCTAGACTTCAATGATGTCTCACCTTCTTCTCTCACTATCAGTAACTCCCGTGCTTCTTCTCACTATACAGGAAGCTGTTGCACGGCAAGGGCTGTCCTGATTATGCCTTGAGGCGAACTGAATTATACCCTCTATTAATGATGATGACTCACTTCCTTTTTTGAAATGTCCTTCCCATTCTGTTTCCGAAACGATCATAAGCTTTTAATATGTTACACAAATGCAGCCCCTGATTTAAAAGGACCTACACCTTGCGAATCCCAGTTTTGGCCACCCGTCCTGTCCCCAGCCACTTCTCACAGGCATCAGTGCAAAGGAAACCAGTAAATCTAAATCTGTAAACTGAAATTAACACATAGTCCCTAACTTGTAAATACTTGTTTTCCCACACCAACCATGAACACTCCTAAAAGTCCCTGCTGTACCAGAACTCATATGATGGAGTAATGAGCTCTGGTTAGGGTAAGTATCTTGGGAAAATAGAACAATCCGTGAGTCAGGGTGGGCCTCCCTGAGATCAAAGGCTGGTTTAGAAGACAGCAATCAGCAACCCACCCTCCACCCTCTATCTGCTATCCTTACTTTACCAAGGGGGACGCACCAAGGCTTAGAAGGAACAGGCTCGAGGACACACAGCTGGACAGGCCAAAACCCACAAGGAGACCATTCTATACCAAGAGTTGACAAGCTTTTCCTGTAAAGAGCCATAGGGTAAATGCTGCAGGCTTTGCAGGCCATATCGTCTCTGTTGCAACCGTTCAACCCCACCGAAGCTGGAGAGCTGCTACAGACAACATGTAAACAAATGAGCATGGCTGTGCTCCAATAAAACTCTATTTATGGACACTGAAATTCGAACGTCAGATAATTGTCACGAGTCATAAGCCAGTATGCTTCTTTTGAGTATTTTTTCACCATTTTTAAAGTTAACAAGCACTGCACTTGGCTGGCTCCGGTGGTGAAGCATGCAACTCTTGATCTATCTCCGGTTGTGGGTATATATATAAATTCTTTTAGCTGGTGTGCCGATAAGGCTCTGTAAGGACTACATTCAGGGCACCTGGGTGGCTTAGTCAGTTAAGCGTCTGCCTTCGGCTCAGGTCATGATCCCAGAGTCCTGGGATTGAGCCCTGCATCAGGTTCCTTGCTCAATGGGAAGCCTGTTTCTCCCTCTCCCTGCCGCTCCCCTTGCTGTGCTCACTCTCTCTCGCTATCTCTGTCTGTTAAATAAATAAATAAATAAATAAACTACATTCTCCCATTGTCACTATCACCATCACCCCCAGTTCCCTACCACTCTGCATCCTTGCTGTTCTTCCAGGAGAACAACAGCACACCTGCCTCAAAGGTTTGTGCTTACACGCCCTAGGCTTGGAACTCTCTCGCCCGGATACTTCCATGGCTGCCTCTTGCATCCCTCCTAGGCCTTGTTCAGACATCCATCCCCTGATCAGACAGGCCTTTCAGGACCATGGCTCACACTCTATAAACCCCCCATTCTGCTTTATTTCTTCATAGCACTTATCACTATCTGCTATATATTATTTTTTAGAGTAGATGGATGGCTCATGAGCACAGGGACTCTACTTTGTTCACTGCCTTATCCCCAGCACCCAGAACAGTTGCAGATATACAGGGATTGCTCAATAAATGTTTGTTGAGTTTAATGAATCAATGAATGGAATGTCATAAAACCATTTGCAACTGATTTCTTAAAATATAACCTGCTCATAGGTTGAAGGCAACTTATAAATACACACTTTCCAGCCAAAAATGAAAATGCGGGGCACTTGGCCGGCTCAGTTGGTGGAGGGTGCAGCTCTTGATCTTGGGATTGTGAGTTGGAGCCCTAACGTTGGGTGTAGAGATTACTTAAAAATGAAATCTTAAAAAAAAAAAAAAAAGGCTATTGTATTTGCATGGTTCTTTCACATGTATAATCATTTAAAATACATGTTGGGGGCACCTGGGTGGCTCGGGGGTTAAGCCTCTGCCTTCGGCTCAGGTCATGATCTCAGGGTCCTAAGATCAAGCCCCGAATTGTGCTCTCTGCTCAGCAGGGAGCCTGCTTCCTCCTCTCTCTCTCTCTCTCTCTCTCTCCCTCTCTGCCTACTTGTGATCTCTGTCTTTCAAATAAATAAAATCTTAAAACTAAATAAATAAATAAATAAAATACTTAGTGATTGCCCATATGCAAGGCATGGAACTACATGTAGTGAAGCACAGAATTTCTGTTCTCAAAGAACTTGCAGACGAAAAGGACACTAAGACGTTCATAAGCAACCTCAAGAAAAGAGAGACCATGAGAAGGGACCCAGTACAGGGAAAGATAAAGAACTAAGGAAGTTTGGTTTATCTTCATTCTCTCATTGACTCTTCTGTGTGAAATCCCCACTGATGAGGGTACAAGCCCAGAGGAAGGTAATGAATTAACTTGAGGGAGGCCTCCTGACTTGGGAGTCCTGGGTTCTTTCTACCATAACCTTTTCCTTTTGACTTTTTCTTTTTTCTTTGCCTGAGAAAGTCAGATTACACACTTCTCTTTGTCAGTAGAGTAAAAGCTGAGGAGTCCTTGCTCATAGGCAAAGAAAAATCACTTAAGTATGTACAACTTTTCCAAACACTCCGAGAGAACCCACCAGTTCATGACTGAATGATGAACGCACACAGAAATGTTTTGCCTATTGCTTCATCTGATTCATTTGCTCAGCCAGAATGCCTGGGTTTCTTTCTTGGCCTTTCATGGGCTCCAGCTTTCTAACACACCTCTTACTCCTTCAAACACACCATCAAGACATAATGCTTAAAGTGGTATGGATGATGACACTTGTGCCTCTCTATGGTAAAGTTCACTGAGCTGTACCCTTTAAAGGTGAGCTCAACAGTATGTGACCTGTATCTCGATAAAGTGGTTATATATATATTTTTAAAAATTTTTATTTTTATTTATTTGACACAGATCACAAGTAGGCAGAGAGGCAGGCAGAGAGAGAGGAGGAAGCAGGCTCCCTGTTGAGCAGAGAGCCCGATGCGGGGCTCGATCCCAGGACCCTGGGATCATGACCTGTGAGCCAAAGGCAGAGGCTTTAACCCACTGAGCCACCCAGGCGCCCCAAAAGGTCGTATTTTTTAAAAGGTGGTTATTTCCAAATGTTTGCTATTACAGGTTATTAATATCAGCCCTTCTATTGACTATTGCTTATTATTATAATAGTCATTATTATGAATAAAGAGTAATGCTGAATTTCATAGTTTGGGGGAAATTGGGTAGTATCTGTCAAAAAATTTTTATTTTTTCTAAAGATTTTATTTATGTATTTGACAGAGATCACAAGTAGGCAGAGAAGCAGGCGGGGTAGGGGGGGAAGCAGGCTCCCTGCTGAGCAGAGAGCCTGATGTGGGGCTCGATCCCAGGACCTGGGATCATGACCTGAGCGGAAGGCAGAGGCTTTAACCCACTGAGCCACCCAGGTGCCCCTCAAAAAAAATTTTTTAAACACAATCCTCTTGATCCAGCTATTTTTCCACCTAAGAGTTTATCAAACATATATACTCATGCCAATTTGCAAAGATATGTGAAAAAGATAGTTCTGTACCACTGTGCACATTTTTGAAAAACAGGAGTCAAACCAAACTTTCCACGGCAGCGTGGAGCAGGGACGTGGGAATCGAATATCAGGGGACCACTTACCCACTCTGTGAGCCACTTCACCTATCCAAATCTTGGTCATAAAATGGGGACAGTAACAATGCCACCTACCAAGTCTGTTAGAAGAAACTTAAGTAACAAAATATGTGTAAAAACTTAACAAGTTGGCTAGCACGTATTAACAATTAAATAAATATTACTATGAAACCCATCACTGTTACTGACAGGACAGATGCTTGTTGACTGAATTGTGGCCCACCTATACAATCGAAGATTTTCAAAATCTTCAGATTTTGAAATTTTGAATTTCTACAGATTTTCAAAAGAATGAGAAAGATTTCTATCAACTGGTATGGAAAGAGTTGCAAGATGTTGAGAAAAATGCGAATTATTGAACAAGATTATAGAACAATCCCGGTTATAAATTTTAAAAAATATCCATATAACATAAGCCTGGGTGACTCAAGTCGGTTGAGCCTTGGACTCTTGGTTTCCACTAGGGTCATGATCTCAGGGTGTTGAGATCGGCCCGCTATGGGCTCCCTGGCTAGTGGGGAATCTGCTTCCTCCCACCCTCTCCTTCTGCCACTCCCCATGTTCATGCACTTGCACTCTCTCTCTCTAAAATAAATAAAGCTTTAAAAAATATACATAATATGTATATATAACCTATACACATATGTGTGTGTGTGTATGTGTGTTCGTGTGTACATTTCTGGAAAGAATACCTAGAAATGGAATAATGGGATTGAGGAGAAAAGGACATGTTTACTCTTCACTTCATAGTACTTAGAACCATACTTTTTTGCAGTGAGCAGTTTTCATTAAAAAAAAAAAAAAAAAGAAAAGAATAACATTGGAAATTATTTCTTGCTTACTAAGGGAGAAAAAAAGCACCTTGATTAAAAAAAAAAAGGGTATTGACAAAAGAAAGTTTCCACTGAATTCTAAAATCGGCAGCAGATAGAAAACCCTACACATATTAAAAGAAACAGTCCACTGTGCAAGAACAGAATTTAACTGAGATTCAGGGCTACGTTCAATCCTATCACAGATCTATTAATTACCGGCTTCTGAAAATATCCCCCTTATCTGCAAAGTAAAAGCACTGAGACTTTCACCTTCAGTTTCAAATATTGCTTTTTATTTTTAAAGTACTTAAAAACCTACTGAATTTATATAATATTGACCTGATAGGCAATAGAAGTAATACAACTGATTTTTAAATTTTCATCACTTGGTGTTTCATTTTGATTATGTATTTCATTTTTTTAAACTTGGGCTAAAAATAACACTGCAAAAAACTTGAACATCTTTCCATCTCCTCAGACTCTCACTACTGTAACACAAAGCAATACAAATTAGATCGAAATTCCAACATGAAGCAACTTTTAGAAATAATTTCTAAAGAACAAATTAAAATTACAGCAAGACTGCACGATAAAGAGATTTAAAACTCAAAAGAGAACACGAGGGCTGAGACTGGCTGAGGGGACCGAAGTTCAGAGGCAAGGGACCAAAAAGTAAAAGGGGTAAGTACTTTGTATCTGACCCATCCTTCTCAAAGTTCTGACTAGCAGAGAGCATCTTTTTAAGACACAGGCTAGCAACGCTGAGTGATTTTAAAAGATGAGTATGTCGGGGCACCTGGCTGGCTCCGTCAGGAGACAGTGCAACTCTTGATTTCGGGGTTTTGAGTTCAAGCCCCATTGTTGGGTATATAGATAATAGATTGAT
Organism: Mellivora capensis; assembly: GCA_004024625.1. Lineage (NCBI taxonomy): Eukaryota > Metazoa > Chordata > Mammalia > Carnivora > Mustelidae > Mellivora > Mellivora capensis. Next base: position 6,294 of record PISX010023097.1, read on the forward strand.
AAATAGATAAAGTTGGGTATAAAGAAAATAGATGGATAGATAGATGGATAGATGGATAGATAGATGGAGTTCAAAAAGGAAAAGGAGTATGCCTGTATGTTAAAATGCCAAAAAAAACCCCACTCATCTCCTTAGCAGTGTCAGAATGATACTCAATGGTCCTTGAAGGCAAACTGCCTGAAAAAGCTGTAGTTTGTCTTATCAGTCAGATAAAACAGTAAGAACATCAGCATTCTCAGATTACCAGAACCGGGGCACCTGGGTCCTTAAGTGTCTGTCTTCAGCTCAGGTCATGATCCCAGCATCCCAGGATCGAGTCCCACACTGGGCTCCTTGCTCGGTGGAATGCCTGCTTCTCCCTCTCCCCACTCCCCCTGCTTGTGTTCCTTCTCCCGCTGTATCTCTCTCTGTCAAATAAATAAATAAAAATCTTTAAGATTACCAGAACTGTCCATAAGTGAAGGCTGTGAATGCATTTACCAACGACCTTTAACAGAAGTCCTCTTGATGAGATGGTGTGGGTTGTACAGAAAGGAAAATGGCAAACGGTCCCTCTCCCACTGACTCTCAAAAGATCCCCTCCTCCAGATCCTTCTCCTCACAGTACCCCCCAAAGTGAGAAGCAGACCCTGTAGAAAACAACTGGACTCCCAGCTCATGACATGTGGCCAAGCCAGTTAAGCAGGAGGGACCCCACGGCCAGTAGCCTTAACTGCTTCACTCAGTAAGACCTCACACTTTTCCTAGTATTGGTGGATGAGTCACCGTTAGGAACATGATAAAGACCTACATATCCACCTGAATCCAGTGACTTCTCACCACCTCCACGGTGACGCCCCTAATCAAGCCCCACATTCTCTCACATGTCATGTCTTGCTATATCTGCTGTTGCCCCTGATAGGCCTCTGCCTCCCCTAGAATCTCATCTAACCCCCTCTTGCCCTTAGACTAACTGCTAGCCCACATGGACTTTCCTTCCATTCTGGTGACAAGCCAAGCTCACTGTCATCCAAGAGCTTCTGCTTTTGCTGTTCCCTCTGTCAAGAACACTCTTCCCTTCTTCTTCCAAGCTGGGTCTTTCTCATCAGTCTGGTCTCCGCTCAAGCTACCTCCTCACATCCTATGCAAGGGGCATTCCTGCTGCATTCTATACCCATATACCCTATTTGATTTCCCTTCACAATCTGAAATTCTTATTTATTTGCTTCCTTTGCCGTCTGTCCTCCCTTCCTACTAACACCGCCAGGCCACCAATTCCATAAGGAGGAACCCCATCTTATGTGCCCTTGAAGCCACACTGCTGGGCACAGTCACCAGAATCAAAAAATAATTAAAATCTGCTTATGGTAGAAGATTCAACTGTGCAAAAGCCAGGATGATTTGAAAGTTTCCCCTAACATATTTTCTGACATCAAATATTACAGGATTGTGTATTTCTATTATATTTCAGTATATGTTAAAAAAAAATAGTAAGGCAAAAATAAAGTAAAGCTACTAGATATTTCTCCAGTACAGTATGGTAAAGATCAGAAGTAGCACAACACTTTATGGTGTTTGAAAAAGCATGTCCTCCCACACATTGTTGGCAGGAATATAAAATGACATCAATTTTTTGGAGAACAATTTGGAATTATCTATGCAAATTACAAATGCACATGCCTTTTGAGCCTATGTCTTAATTTTCAGGAATTTATCCTATGGACAAAAGCAAAAATAATGTACCCATACAGGATATTAACTAAAGCATTTCTATAGGTGAGACAACACAAATAAATAAATAAATAAATAAATAAATAAATATTTAAGGATTTTTTTAAAAACAATGGAATATTATGCAGCTGCATAAGAGACTTTGGTAGCTCTTTATAGACTCATATAGAACAATCTCCACGGCATGCTGGGTGGTTTAAAAAGCAAGTTTTGGGACAGTATTATTGCGCTGTTTTTGTTGTTGTTTTCTTGTAAATATTTATGATATGCTCATAAATACACAGACTGTCTCTCAAATGAGATACAAAATACAAACAACTTTGGTTACATCAAGGAAAAAGAGCAAAATGCCCAGGAGATGGAGAAAGGCCTGCTTGTGTAGCTTTTGAACTTTAAACCATTATTTATTAACCCTCAGAACATATCAATTTAAAAGTGTCATATTCATACACAAAAAGCTTTCAAATTATTGATTTGGAAGACCTCTCAAGATTTCTTCCAAATTTGAGATTGTATGCTATTCCAAATTTCAAAGTTTAATAAAAAGAAATGCTATGCTTGTCTTTATTCCTTTTCCACAATCAGTACTTGATGAAAGAATCATTCTTGGATTTAATAGGCTTTTTTTTTCTCATTTCTAACACAAGATCCCATCCTCCTCAACTAAGAGTTCCACCAGCTGAAGTCCGCGGCCTTACCCCAAACAGCTCTTCAATTTATGCAACAGAAAACATATTCCTGGAAGGTTATAGTCTAAATTGTAACATAAATAGTATACATTTATTGTGCCAGAATAATTTTTTTTCTAAAAGATGCTGTCATAATAAATAGGATAGGAGAATTTAGCTGCTTTCTAGGGCGTTCTGTCTCATCTAGTTTAGGAGCTAGGACATGTTTATATGTAAAAACAACTATCATGCTAGGACAGATATTATAGATGGCAAATACATAGTACTAATAAGCAATCCCTCAAGAAATTCAGAAGGAAACATCATATCTAAAGTAGGCAGGAGGGGCGCCTGGGTGGCTCAGTGGGTTAAGCTGCTGCCTTCGGCTCAGGTTATGATCCCAGGGTCCTTGGATCGAGTCCCGCATCAGGCTCTCTGCTCAGCAGGGAGCCTGCTTCCCACTCTCTCTCTCTCTCTCTCTCTGCCTGCCTCTCTGTCTACTGTGATCTCTCTCTGTCAAATAAATAAATAAATAAATAATCTTTAAAAAATAAATAAATAAATAAAGTAGGCAGGAAAAGCTTCAAAAAAGAAAAGAGAATCTGAGTTGGGCTTGATGGATGATCCAATTTCAACAGGCAAGGGACCGCAGAGGAAGGAACATTCAGGGGGTTTGGGAACAAGTGAGCAGGCCAGTCTGGACAAAAGGAGGCTGCAAGTGATAGGAGTGCTCCTAGCTCCTGGAAGCCCACGTAATCTGTCCCTGACACCCGCCTCTATCCTTCCCAGGCCCTGGATTAATTATGAGTCTTCCTAATATTTCCGAGAGTGGTCATTTCTTCTACATTCTTACCACCTCCATACAATCCACACCCCCATTCCCGCCCTCTGCAAAGATCTCCAAACTCATCCTCCTGTTTCCCATCTTCACCATCCCCAATTCACAGTACACAATTCACGACATTTGTTATTTTATATGCATAACCCACTCACCTCAAACATGCCAACAGCTAACTACTGCCTACAAAATAAAATCATTCTCTTTCTCAGTCGAGGCCTTCTAACATCTGCTCTCTATCCACCTCTCACTCCATCACTGGACTCACACTCCCTAATATGCAAATTTCATGCCTATGCCCCTGCTGTTCCTTCTACCTGGAAAATATTCCTTTTTATGTTCTCACGCGGGGCACACATAGTGGTAAAGACTGTGTATACTACAGTTCATATAAATGACACCCCCCACCACCACTGATGGGCGGTGCACAATCTCTGCAACCTTCCAAAGATGACTTGTTTCCATCCTCCTCCCCCACTCTGAAGGCCAAATTGTGTCCCAGAACAACTCAATTGTGATCAGTTTGCCTCTGATTCCTACATCACCAACTTAACACCATTTCTTTATTAAAAAAAAAAAAAAGTTACAATATTTGGAATACCAACAGTGCCTTGAACACAGCAGCTACTCAAAAAGGATGCTTGCAAATGAAGACAGGACTAGTTAAGAAAGGCAGTTTGTGGGGGCAGCTGGGTGGCTCAGTTGTTAGGCATCTGCCTTCAGCTCAGGTCATGATCCCAGAGTCCTGGGATAGAGACCAGCATCTGGCTCCCTACTCAGCAGGGAGCCTGCTTCTCCCCTCTCCCTCTGTTGTTCCCCCTGCACTCTTTCCCTTTCTCTCGTCATCTAAATAAGTAAAATCTTTTTTAGAAAAGGAAAGGAAAGGAAAGGAAAGGAAAGAAAAGGAAAGGAAAAAAGGTTGTGGTGAAACCATAAAGACCCTTAAAGGCTAAGAAAAAAATTTTGGCTTTATCTGGCAGACACCAAATATAGTCAGATGATCAGAATGATGTTTCAAAAAGACTAATTTCAGCAACAACAAGCTAGCAGGGTTTGAGAGACTATTGTCGAAGTGCCAGTGTAGAGGCCCTATCAGTCAGAGGAGGCCTATGGGAGGCTCCCCTGTGACCTCCAGCCTCCTCAGCTGCTCACTCATCCTTCAGCTTATCTGTTTGGGATTAGAGGTTGGTTTTCATATACCTACACTTGGGAAAGTGGAGCTTAAAACTGGACCTTTAAGCCAAGAAAAACATGCTTTTGCCTGAAATATCGGTATCTAGGAAACAGTTCTGACTTGGATAATTACATACATATATAAAATACACACACACAAATCAAGCATCCCTCTTCTTCTTCCTTCACTTCTTTTGCAGTCCCAGGAAGTCTAACTCAATTCTCCTGTTTCCTTTGCTAATGTAGCTTGAACTTTCACTAACCTTAGAATTCCACAATTACTAGTGAATCATTTCTGGGCCAGCTATGGCTCATTTTCCTAGGGTCCTCTAAAAGAATCAAGGGCACTTATGTATTTAGAAATATAAATTCATTTCATTGTACTGATGGGAGTACTAAATAAGTAATTCTTCTCTGTAAATAAAAAACTCAGAACATAATACATTAAACAAAATTAGTTTACTAATGAATTTCCTTTTAAAGCATGTATCTTGGATTTCATGCCAAGATATCAATATATCAGTAATGGACTCTGTGGTACTAGACAATTTTATTTACTACCTCTTAGTTTAAAAAACAATCTTCACTCTCCAAAGGAAGAATATTATGTGTAAGTAATGCACTCAACCTCACAACACATAATATCATTGGAAACATGCACATGTCTAACAGGAAAAGATTATCAGGCACAACCTAATTTTAAAAATGAATGGAAGAAAAATAAATAAATAAAAATGAATGGAGGGGGCCTCTTAAAACAATATCAAAGGGGCGCCTGGGTGGCTCAGTCCGTTAAATATCTGACTTCAGCTCAGGTCATGATCTCAGGGTCCTGGGACCAAGCCTCTCTTGGGGCTCTCTGCTCAGCCAAGAATCTGCTTGTCCCTCTCCCTCTGCCCCTTCCCACACTTGTGCTCTCTCTCTCTCTCCCTCAAATAAATAAAAAATGTTTAAGTTAACTAAAAAATTTAACAAAACAGAATATACAATTTTGTGTTTGTGCCCAAAGAGACTGTCTCCCTTGAAAATCCAACTTTACTGTTTATTCCTCCTGTCAAATATGCAAAATAAACTCACTAGTATTAAAAACAGAAGTCTGTTATCTCTATTGAAAGGTAATCACGATAGAAGGAAAGATTCAAATATTTTCCTTGCATCCTAATAAACTGAAAAGAAAAGCTATTAACTACTCCAATACTATTTCTGGATTTCGGGCAGTTTAAATGTTTCTTCTTTTCCTAGGTAGTGATTTTTCCCCCCTCCCTATACTGAAGATCCTTCTGAAAGTCACAGTGTGTATCTTTGGTACTGAACGATGGACAGGTGCTTTGCTAACTCCACTGGAAAAGAAAAGAGAAAGGGGCACAGACATCCATTATTCAGTCTATCGTTAAGTTAATCTCCTTTATAACAATTCCATTAAAATACATACTATGCTAAGTATATGCAACGTGTGGCCACCGTATTTCACCATACCAAGACTTCGTCTTTCCAACCACCACCAAAAAAATTGGCAAAAATTCAAGCTGCTCTTAGCCCAAGGTTAAATTGTTGAGTACTAACAATAAAAGTTTAGGGACATCCAGTTAACTGGTTGCTGTTTGCTCCAAAGTAAACTAAAAGATGGGGGAGGCTTGTTTATCTCTACCTGCCCCTCCCCATGCCTGGCGAATCGCCCTCAAGAGGCGAATCTAGTGTATGGACCACAGCCGCCTGGTGCCAGGAAAATAGGAGCGGGGAGTGAGGGCCAACCCGTCCCCTGGCTGGCCTCGCTCGGCCTCCCCGAAGCAAACAGGATGGAGACGGGACCGACGGACGGGACGGACAGAACGCGACAGGACGGACGGGACGGGCAGAGAAGCAGTGCGTCCTACCCGGAGGGCTCCCTCCCAGGGCCGGCGGAGTACCTGCTCCGGTCATCCAGGCTGCGGTTGTCGGCCGCCGCGGCGCGCCAGTCCGGCAGGGTGCTGGCGCACAGCACCACCATGGACACGATCACGAACACGACCGACACGCTGGCCAGGATCTGCGCGGCCAGCGACGACGTAGGCTCCTCGAAGGTCCGCCGCATGCGCTCGAGCCAGCGGCGGGAGGGGGCCGCCTCGGCACCGCCAGGTCGCGCCTGGTCGCGGCCCAGCGCGCCCGGCTCGTCGGCCGAGTAGAAGGTGTAGGTGTCGGACATGCGGTCGTCGAGGCGGCGCTGGCAGCAGTACTCGAGGTGCGCGCCCTCCAGGCCCCAGTAGATCATCTCGTTGTAGAAAGAGAGCTCGCACATCCGCGGCGCGAAGCGCAGCTTGCCGTGGCCGCGCACGTAGAGCAGGATGAAGCCGAAGGCCTCCGAGTGCCGGTCGAAGAAGTACTCGTTGCGCTCGCGGTCGTAGTCGTCGCACACCTCGAGCACGTCGCGCTCAGATCGGCAGCCGTGCAGCCGGCTCACGCGGCGCAGCGGGAAGTCCTTCAGCAGCTCCCGGGACAGCGAGTACCGGGCGCCGCCCACGTTCAGCACCACCGAGGCCGCCCTGCTGCGCCCGAAGGTCATGGCTGGCCACCCCGAAGCCCCGAGGCCCGAGGCCGCCGCCGCCCAACCCCGGCCGCCGCGCGGGGCCTGCCTGCCGTTGGCCGACGGGGGAGCGCGCCGTCGGGGCCCGCGGACCGGCTGGCCGGCTCTGCTCTTGCCCTTCACTGGCCCGGAGACCCCTTGGCTCCAGTGTCCTCCTCAGCCTGGCGTTGCTGCTAGCGACGCTCCCTCGGCGCGGCGGCACCTGCAGGTGGCCGGGGAGTCCCCTCCGGCGCCAGCGCTGCGCGCCCACTGGCCGGGAACAAGGCTGTCAGCGCCCGGGGATGCCCCCCTGCGAGGCCGGCGTGTCCTTTCAGACCGTGGCGCGGCCCCCCAGCCCCCGAGGGGCGCGGGCGCCGGGAGGAGGCGCGGGTGCAGGATGGCTCCCCGTCCCCGGCGCTCCCTCTGGCCGCGGCTCCAGCAAACGCCCCGCCGCCGTCCAGAGGCGAGAGGCAAAGTGAGCAGGTTCGGAGGCGGCGGAGAGCCGGCTCCGCGAGTCGGGGGCGGGGCCTCCTCCCGGTTCCCCCTCCTCGCCTCTCCGCTCTGCTCTGCTCACCTCCCTCCGCGCGCCGCCCTCTTCTTCCCACCCGCGCCCGCACCTCCCGGGCTCGCGCGCCTGGGATTTCCCCGGCGCCCCGCCCTGGACCTCGGGCTCCCCGCCTCGTGACGCCGTCCTCCCTCTCTGCTCCCGCCCGCCGCGGCCAGGAGGGGTCCGCCGGGCGGGGAAGGGAGCAATAGGGAGCCCCGGGGCGGGGGTGGGGTGCGAAGAAGGGGGAGAGGGCAAAGCCCCGCGGCCAAGGTGCCTGCCCCCGCGTGCCGCCCCGGGCCATCAGGGATGACTTGGGCAGCTCCCGAGGGCCCTTTTAACAGCCCCTGCCCCCCCCCCCCCAGGAAGGCGACCCGAGAGTGAGGAGGGATGAAGACTGGGGTGCAGGATTTGAAGGGCGGGGACAGACGGCGTTTGGAGAGCTTTTTCCAGAAACTATCCGGAACCCAGCTCGGTTTCTGAGACCGCCCTAAGGGATTTCTCAGAGAAGGCACCCCAGCCGACTTGCTTTTCTTCTCGCGGCGCGGAGACCCACGTACCGCGTGCTCCGAAGGCAGCCGCACACCTCAGTACCTAGGCTCGCTGTCGCCCTCCCGTCTGTCCTCCCGAGGGGGAGAGCGGCCCCAGCCCCTGCCTTCTGGGGCGCAGGTCCTAAAAGGGCGTCTACGCGTAGCGCGCCTGGACTACCCCCCGTGACGCTTCCTGTAGAGTGGGGTGAAAGTGGGGAGAATCGCTCTGCCACTGGCAAGAACAGAATTTTCCCGTAGCCTTCGTCTGCGTCCTCCTTTTCATAATGTCTTCATTTCCCCTATGCACCCCAGAGCCGGCTGCAGCACCGGCTCTCGGAGCTCGAAAAGCCCTTTAAGGCTCCTCAGAGCGAACTCTCCTGCGTTCCGGTCTATGCCTGGGGAGTGGGTTCCACTGGCAGGGGTTATTTTAAACGACATCCAACACCCGCAGCCCAGCCCGCGCCGTGCCCGCCAGAGGCGAAACAGGTGAGTTGTAAGGCAAACTATGTTAAATGCAAAACAAATGCTGGAAGAAAAAATAAGGGTGGGGTGGGGTGGGATGCGGTCATCTGACCTCAGAGTAACCCAGCTGGTTACTGGGAAGGGTTTTCTTCGCCCTTCACTTTCCATAATTTTGTAGGATTGTCCCATGCCCACTAGAGGTCACCATAAAGAGTCATTTTGCTTTGATTCTATTGCGGATTCCTAGCTGAAAAGCAGACACCTAAAAATTGAAGTGTTGTCCCTCTTCTCAAAGTAAAATCACTCTGGGTGGTTTCTTAAAGAATGGAAATCTCTATGTGTTGTTTATCCCTGGACTTGGATAATTTATCTTAAGAGCACTTAATGTGATTAAAAGCTCAAAAACAAAAGTTGTGTATTTGCGAAGTAGCTACTAAACCAGGAAAACATCCTGAAGGAAATGAGTTTCAAGATAGCGTGGAAGGAGGTGATGGTCATGAGCTGGCAGAGAGAAAGGGCAGAAAAGCATTCCAAATAGCCGAAACTCAGATGTAAAGAATTAAAGTCTCTAAGGAAAGCTAATGCATTTGCTTGGCTCGGAGGACCCGGATCTCCACAGCAGAATTTAGATTTCAAAGTATAAGTAATGGGATGCCGAAGGTTTTAATAATAGAAATGGCTTGATGAAAGCTTTAATCAGAAAGATTCTTTTGCCCTTTAGTTTAGTCTATGGAGAAGACCATTTTTGCAACGCAGGAATGGGACCCCCATCCCCAAATCTTTGTACGTGAGGAAGAGTCAGGTCTTTCTTTTCTTTCTCTCCCCACCCCGCCCCTTTTTTTGAGGAAGGGTCAGTTTTGAGAAACAGGGAGACCAAGGACTCAGCAGGGCTTGAAATGGATTTGTTATAGGATATGAGGATGGAGAAAAGTTTGCAAATGTAAGCGGAGAAAAGAGCTTGGCTTCCCACCAGCGAGAGCCAGTTCCTCCGGGAGTTGTTAAAAATGTTAAAAATACTTTCTCTACGCATCTCAGCAACAGAACACAGAACAACTATTTCGTTGATTATTTGCTCCAACGTTATTTATTTCCTGTGTTCCCTATCTAAAATGCCTTTAAAGTCTGTTGAAGAAATGTCACTTTTTAAAATAAATTTGAGCTTAGAAAACAAATTAATTTGATGATAATATAATTTGTGCCTCCTGGGTATGTTTTCATAAAAATTTTTAGAGAGATAGGTTTAAATAACTTCATTTGTTTCAAAGCAATATGTTTATTTGATTTTAATATCATTAACCACTACTACAGTAGCAATACCCAAATCATGTTCTTTTTTTTTCCACAAAAAAATCCTCCTTACACGAAACAGCAAGATGCAGAAATGATTGGCTTGTCTCAATATAATCCGGTTTAGAAAGTATTCTTAAACACTGTTCGTAGAATTATTTAAAATTCTATTCCTTTGTACTTTGAGAAGATTATATGGAGAATCATTTCATGTAAATTCTTTTCTGGATTCTGGATGACATTTGGGGACTTCATATATAAATCTTTAGAATGCATTAAAATTTAAAGGCACCAGGCAGAATTTTAGAGTTTGAAAGAACAGGGAGATTTTCTAGTCTCAAAGTATCAACCTTTATTTAGGCAGGAGTAACAGGTTTTCTGAGATGTGGCTGTAACTGGAGAGATGTGGCTCGGTTCCTCTTAGCAACATCGTGGTCAAGACCAGGCTACAATGAGGTTTTCTAGTTCCAGACCCCGGTCCCTCCATCTGAGGGGCCTGCCTTGCGGCCACAACCTCCCATCTGATCTCTCGCCACCAGGCAGCTCTGTTCGTGTTCATCAAGCCGTTCCTCAAGTTCAGAGCCTAAAAGGACTGTAGATCTGTAGAATTACAAAGTGTCTGTATAAGGGACTCTAAACTGGTTATTAGGGCCCTCCCTAGATTCAAATTCTGGCTGAGCAACTTATTGGTTAAGTGACCAGTAACAAATTATTTGAGCCTCATTCTTCTCATCCATAGAATGGAGGTAATGAGAATATATCATGGGGTGGTATGAGGGTTGAATGAGGGGATGTGGGGGTGGTATACGGCTCAGTGAATGATACTGAACAAATCACACTCCGTGTGCACTTCTCCTAGCCCAGTCAAGCCATGCCCCTTCTCATTCCTGGGTTCTAAACAAATAGAAGTCCATGCATCTAAGGATGTGACCAGTCGCAAATAGTAACCTTTCAGTGAAAATTCGTGACCCTCATGCTGCCAAGTCTGGCAGAACACACATTCTTCCATCGCTTTGCATTGTACGACTGGTTGAGCTCAGGGACTCTGAGCACCCTGTCCCAAAGCTCAGTAAGTTGAAATACCTTGTGGGCACTATCCATCTTTGCTGCTCACTAATCAACTCTGCTTTAAAAAGCCCTGGCCCTTGGGGCACCTGAGTGGCTCAGTCGGTTAGGCGTCCAACTGCTGATTTCAGCTCCGGTCTTGATCTCAGGATCACGAGTTCAAGCCCCACGTTGGGTTCCACACTGGGTGTGGAGCCTACTTAAAAATAAATAAATAATAACAAAAATGAAAGCTCTCACTCTGCTGTTAATTCGTATTTCTAAGTGTTTATGGTTACACCAGCTTATTTCTCCCCATCTGCAGAAGCAGTGGAGGCTTCAAAAAGTCAGCTTTTTTCATGGAAACTTAGCCTTCCAATGTCTCTGATTTTATATAAATGACTCTAATGGCTTCACCTGCTATGCACAATTACTCAAGTAGAAGGTAAAGCTGCAGCTTTTAATAACCTGTCCTCAGAACCACCCCAACAAATGCACCCCATTCTTAAAAATGAGAAGCCAGCAGAGAGAGTCACCCCTATCCTACACCAAAGCCCTTGCCTTATTCTCTACTCCAGGGTGCTTTATGCTCTTATGAAAGCAAAAGGAACACTATCTTCCTTAAATTTCCTGCTTGGAGAGGGTCACTGTGTAATCATTACAGGGGAGGCAAAATTTTACCTCTCATCTCTTAGAGTTTTCGACTGGGCCTGCAAATTAGGTTGATATGTCAGATTAACAGAGAAAGGCATATAAATTTATTTAAGTTTTATGTGACCCAGGAGCCCTCCTGAGGAAGTGAAGACAGAGAGAAGTGGCAGAACCTAAATGCTTTTGTAGTGGGTTGAGCGAAGAAAGGCAGTTGCAGAAAAGTAACTAACATATATGGGGAGGTGAAAGGAAAATAGGAATTCTTTTGACAAAGTCTGCTTGTACAGAATTCTCTTAGCCTCAGCTTCTGAGAGATGATAACAGTGGTACCTAACCTCCTAGTACAGGGAGGATATCTTCCATGTGGAGGTTCATCTCCTGCTTTAAGGAAGAAAAGGCGGGAGGGCCGGAGCACCCTTCTTGTACCTAATGTTTTTGTAAGTGCTTTTAGCTCAAAATAATCCTTATGCCAAAGTGGCATATTTTGGGGTAGCATATTCTGCTACCCTTCATCAAAAAAGGCAAAAATCTTTTTTTTCCAGTGCCATTTATGGAATGGCTCTTCTCCTTTATCTCCACCCAGCCCTCACTCCCGTGCTACTCTGCTGGGTTGTGATGTAATGGTCCCTTCTCCCCACCACCACTCTGCATCCCTTGCTCCTTACTGTGACTAAGAGCCCTTTCTGTGTGGCACCACAAGCTCAGCTTTCCATAAAAACGTCTAACTGTAACCCTCATTGTCCAGATGAGGAAGTGAGGCTTCAAGAGGTTGGACTTGCTCAAGGACCCGCAGCTACTAGGAAGCACTAAACCGAGTACCAAAACCCAAAGTCATGTGAGCTCTCTTACCTGCCATGCTGTCTCACCACTAACTCCCTTCTCTGTAAAGCATCACATACCCCTGGAGGTGGGGGTAGGAAGAGGGTAGGTTAATCTAGAGACAACATAATAACAGATCTTGAATGGGGGTCATTCTACAAGATAACTGATCTTCAAAAAGTCACTTTCAGGGACACCCGGGTGTCTCAGTTGGTTAAGCATCTGCCTTGGGCTCAGGTCACGATCCGAGGTCCTGGGATCAAGGTCCTGGGATCAAGCCCTGCATCAGGTGCCCTGCTCAGCAGAGAGCCTGCTTCTCCCTCTGCCTCTGCTGCTCCCCCTTCTTGTGCTCATGCTCACATGCGCTCTCTCTCTGTCAAGCAAACAAATAAAATCTTTAAGAAAAAGTCACTTTTGTACCCTGAAATATTTAAGCAAGAGAGGATATAATGTCTGATATTTGCTTCAAAGCAATCAAGGACAGGGGCAAGTGGATTGAGGATGTAGATGAAGCAAGATGAGCTGTGAGTTGATAATTATTAAAGCTGAGTATGGGAGTTCCTGATATTAATCTCTCCCTCTTTGTGTTTATTTGAAATTGTCCATAATACAAAAACAAAAATTTTAAACTTTGAGCTTCATTTAAGCTTATTCTTGAATGTTGACAATTATTCCTTCAGACCAGACCCAAATGCACTTTTTCACAATGTCTATCATAAAGAGGCCCTCTCATTTCTCCAGAATATAAAAAAGCTCAGCACACATTTGACCATGTCTATTAAAACTTTAAATGCAGGGGCACCTGGGTGGCTCAGTGGGTTAAAGCTTCTGCCTTCAGCTCAGGCCATGATCCCAGGGTCCTGGGATATAGCCCCACATCAGGCATCTTGCTAGGCAGGAAGCCTGCTTCTCCCTCTCCCACTCCCCCTGCTTATATTCCCTCTCTCTGCTGTCTCTCTCTCTTTCTCTCTCTCTGTTAAATAAATAAAATATCTTTTTAAAAATATTTTTTTTAAAAAGTTAAGAAAAGGGACGCCTGGGTGGCTCAGCTGGTTAAGCGGCTGCCTTCGGCTCAGGTCATGATCCCAGAGTCTTGGGATCGAGTCCCACATCGGGCTCCTTGCTCGGCAGGGAGCCTGCTTCTCCCTCTGCCTCTGCCTGCCACTCTCTGCCTGTGCTCACTTGCTCGCTCTCCCTCTTTCTCTGACAAATAAATTTAAAAAAAAAAAAAAAGTTAAGAAAAGAAGAAAATCTCAGCACATATCCTCCTACCAAATTCTCTTTTCCCTCAGGCCAATTCTTGCTGTGTCCTCCTCCTCTGCTCAGTTACATCTGAGGCCATGAACCTGCTGCTCCCTCTGCCTGGAACATTCTGACCCAGAGCATTATGTGGCTGATTTGTTCTTTCTCAGGTCTCAGTTCAAAGGTCATTTCCTTGAAGAGGCCTTCCCTGAGCACCCATGCTAGCCTATCAGCCTACTTTCTTATTCCCTTATCACTATAAAATAATCATCTTGTTCATTCACCTGTTACTTGTTCATCATCTGTTTCCCCACCAGACTGTGCTCACTCCCTCTGAGAACGGGGACCCTGGCACCGGTTCACAGCAATGTCCCCAGCATCTAGAAGAGTACTAGGCTCCTTGCTGAAGCTCAGTAACTGTTGAGTGAGGAAATTAATGACTATTACTGCTGATTAAAATAGTATTCTAAATAGAGTACTAAATTGGCAGTATCCGTATATAAGTAATAGTGAAGTTAGAAATGACCAACTTGAGGGATGTCTGGGTGGCTCAGTCGTTAAACATCTGCCTTCGGCTCAGGTCATGATCCCAGAGTCCTGGGATTGAGCCCCTCACTGGACTCCCTGTTTGGTGGGAAGCCTGCTTCTCCCTCTCTCTCCCACTCTCCCTGCTTGTGTTCCCTCTCTCCCTGTCTCTCTTTTTGTCAAATAAATAAATAAATAAAATCTTAAAAAAAAAAATGACCAACTTGAAAAACCCAGGCTCTTTCTGGAAAACCACTTCAATTTTGTTAAATGGTTGGCATACTGGCAGAGAAGATCTTGGCATGGTTTTCCCTGGATGTACAGTGTATGCCAGCTTCCTAGCATTAAAAACACTGCAGAAGTCCTACTCATTTAGCAGGCCCCAACCATGGGTCAGCCCTAGAGTCCCATCTTAGCAGGTGCTTTCGTTAGGAAAATTCCTGGAAGTGGCTCTACTTGTGTCCCGATGCCATCATCTACGCATATCTGTCCCTGGAGGAAGGAGATATTGTGGAAGTGGACCACAGGCTTCAAGAAAGAAAAAAACAAAACAAAAAACTGGCCATGATTGAATTAAACACTTCAAAATTATTACCAGAAAAATAAATAAAACTATCCAGAAGGGACTGAATGTGGATGTGGATCCAAGAGGTTCTGTGTGTCTTGGCTCAGGGAATTATAGAAAATATGGGAAGAAATGTAAAAAGCTGTTGCCCTCATGGTAGACTGACATCTCAGAGACCTTCCTGCCGGACTGGGTGTTCCAGATGAGCTAGAGAAGGTTGCCAGCAAAGCATGCTTTGAGCCCAGACAGGAAGGAAGTGGGAGAGCCAAGCAGAGAAAGAGGGATTCCCCCACTTGGCCCCTTACCACATCACAGGGCAGATTCAAACAGCCCAAGAAAGGATTCTACACACAAGAAAAATCAAAGACATTTTCAAAATGAATGGAAGTTCCCCACTGTGTTCTATCCATTCTGCAAAGAAGAGGGCTGCCTTTATCAACATTAATGAACAAAAATTAACTAGTTTAGGAGTCTGCTTTGAAAAACACCTGCTGTCCTTACCCTCCTGTCCCCGTAACAATCTTATTTCCCTGCCCCACAACCCCAGCCCTCCTCCCCCTTATGCCCAGTGCTATTATTTCTGCCTCAGAGGAAAGACTGGGGCTGGGGTTGACTGAAACAAAGCGTATGGTATTCCTGGAAATGATCTTCTCATTGTAGATGCAACCAAAATAGCATTGACTCTACACTTAATAATTGATACCCTCTTCAACGGCAATTGCATTTTTCTCTAAGGTACAGGATTTAAAATAGGGGCTATTTTTTCTCCAGTTCTTACCTGGAGATAGAAATCATACAATTCTGGTTTGTGTGATCCTGTACACTTCTATGGCAAAACCCCAGCCTCGGTTTTCCCTGAGACACGTTTTCCCAGGTTAGCAAAAAGGATGCTTTTAGTGGAAAGCTGGGAAATACAGCAATCTGGAAGATTTACAGTTTTTAAAGGAGATTTAGAGCAGATGCAGTTAGTTTGCTATAAGCCTGTCCAAGACCTGGGTCAAAGAACAGAGGCTATGGCTCAGCAAAAAATGCTAAAACGTACTGCCGGCTGTAACGCCATGTGGCCAAGTGACATCAGATCCTATCTTCAGATAGGCTCTTCCTATGCCTACAAGGGACCTTGCCCTCTGCTTAAACATTTGCTAGTACTTTCAGTCTTCTGAGGAGGATTTTTCCTTTCCAGAGGAAAGTAATCACAAATAAAAATCTTTGGAGCAAAGGAACACTGAGAAGCTTTTTATACCCTTCCACTAGCTTCTATTGTGATGGATGAAACTGCAGGAACAATTAGAGTAAATGTCAGTGTAAATCTCCAAAGAAAGAAGAAAATAGGCTTACCAAGTTTCACTGGACAATGCCAAGGCATTATCTTCTCTAGATGTAGTGCGTATTTAACTTAGTGTCAAGGGATTATTAGCAAACGCTCAATGACTATCCCAGTGTTCTATCTGGACAGTGACAGATTCTTACAGAAAGGGAGAAAATGCGAATATAACTTCCACTGAATCAGCATTCCTCAGGGCTTTCAATTTAGAGTTCACTGTGATTTCTCTCTAGTAACGAAGTCGAGAGTGATATTTATATACTGTATAGATTAAATATTGCTGAGATATCACCTTGCTTCTAGAACCCTCAAGGAAACCAGTCTGAATGGTGCCACTCAGTCGATTCTCCCAAACTGTGAAAATGCAAGGTATATGAGTAACATTGCCACTTCATTTGATTCAGTCACTATGGGACCCTCTAGAGGAATGTTTCACTCTGCGCTCACTTCTAACCGGCTAAATAATCAACTAGACACATAGGAAAGGCTAGTGTCTCCTGTTACCCCCTCAGGGGGCAGGCACCCCATTTTATCTCAGCCTTAACAAGTAGTACCATGTTAGATGTTTAAGTGTTTTTATTTTTTTTAAGATTTTCTTTATTTATCTGACAGAGAGAAAGAGATAACAAGTAGGATGAGAGAGAGGGGGAAGCAGGCTCCCTGCTGAGCAGAGAGCCCAGTGTGGGATCAATGTGGGACCCTGGGATCATGACCTGAGCCGAAGGCAGAGGCTTAACCCACTGAGCCACCCTGGTGCCCCTTAAGGTGTTTTTAGATGTTAAACTGTAGTGATGTATATGGCAAAAACCAATTTAGGTCAGAGGGATTTTAAGGACAAAATGAGAACTACTTGGAATACAGTCCCTGTACAGAATTTGACTGAGAAAGGGTTTTGCAGTCATTGAGCTTCAGTAGGTCAATCTTCTTGGTTTAATAGTCATCCTTAGAACTGAACATTTCAGGGGTGCCTGGCTGACTCAGCCAGTTAAGCGTCTGCCTTGTGCTTGGGTGATGATTCCAGGGTCCTGGGATCAAGCCCCACATCAGGCTTTCTGCTCAGTAGGGAGCCTGCTACTCCCCCTGCTTGTACTCTCTTTCTCTCTCTCTCAAATTAATAAATAAAATCTTAAAAAAAAAAAAAAAAAAGAGCTGAACATTTCAAAGGCTAAGAAAAGAACCTTTCTGAGGGCCACTAGGTGGAGGCCTAGAAGAGGAAGCAGTGACATAGGAAGGGACATTTGGAAAGTTAGGCCTACCTGACTTGAAGCCCAGACCATGAGCACTGGAATCAGTAAGCTGGGAATAGGGGAGAATCTGAGAGGGCCAGAGAAGTGCTAAGACAACCAGGCTTCCCAGGCTGGTCTGAGAGGCAAATGGGAGCTCATTTCCAGGAAGGCCAAGGAAAGATCTTAGACTCCCATCAGACCAGCCATGCTGGCCTCCCTCCTTCCCCTCAGGCTGATTGATAGCAGTGAGTGTTTGAAGAATCCCAGGTCTACAATAATGAAAGTTGGACAAATCTTGGTTATCTCAGGACAAGAAAATTGTGCTGTTAGCTCACCATTTTTTGTGCTGTTTGTAAAAAATCTGTACTTCCACATTTTCATTTATACATGCGTATGTGTGTTTATTTTGAAAGCTCTTTCTGAAGAAGCTCAGTTTGTGTTTCTTAAACTGAAGGGAAAGGGATTTTTGGCCATATTTGAGTTTCAGGGTAGTAGCCACAGAGACAAATTATTAAAAAAAAAAAAACATAAATATTGCTTAATCTTTTTTTGATCCAGGTTTTTAAAAATATTTTTATTTTAAAAATTTTAAAATTTTTAAATATTTTTAAAAATATTTTTATTTATTTATTTGACAGATCACAGGTAGGCGGAGGCAGGCAGAGAGAGAGGAAGGGAAGCACGCTCCCTGCTGAGCAGAGAGCCCGATGTAGGGCTCGATCCCAGGACCCTGGGATCATGACCTGAGCCAAAGGCAAAGGCTTTAACCCACTGAGCCACTCAGGCCCCCCATGATCCAGGGTTTTTATGAAGCTCAAAAAATGGACATGTGTTCATGAAACTCAAGCCTTTTCTGGCTTAGGATCCCAACTCAACCAAGCTCCCTCTCTCCTTCCCCAACAATGGTTTTACAGAATTCTAATTTTTACAGGCTTACAAACTCAAGGCAAATATTTTAAAGTTTTACTTTGCAAAATGGCAATCAATACCCTTACATTAGGAAGGAAATGGCTGCAGGAGCTTAAGTCTGGACTTGAAACAGTAAATGTGACTGAAGAATCTAGTGATGGCAACCCATGGACATCAGTCCAAACAAAGACCATGGGAGCACCTTTAAATGCAGAGAGAAAGCAGAAGAGAGAATTAATATCAAAGTATACAAAGAAACTAGGAAGCCATAATGGAAACCAAAGTAGGCCTTTGCAAAAGTACAGCACACTTTATCTTAGGTGAGGAAACAATAAAAGTTGAAAATACAGTTGAGATGAGCACACCCAGTGCCCAGATCTTGGTTTCTAATACCATTCTCCAGTAAAAGGAACCAAGCCTTCTTGGAGGAATGGCTGAATCTAGGACCAGGCAAGAAATGTACACAATGAACCTAGAGTATCTTATAGTATCAGCAAGTTAGGAAGTACTAACAAAATGAAACCACTGCCATGATGGCAGTGTGTCAGATCTACAGAAAAGTCAACTAAAAGGGTTTCCAGTGGTGAACACTGGAACAATTTGAACAAAATGGTGAACCTCACCAATGATACCATGTTAATATCAAGTACCTTTTGATATGAGGTGATGAGAATGGCACTTTACCTCTCTGGTCTTTTCCCCCACATCTTCCCCGACCTGGCTCTTCTTTTGCCTGGCCTTTCTACTCTAACATCCCAGCTTCCAACCTCTGGCCTCAAGTCCATGTCTTTGATAAACACCGTTCCTCTGTCCTGGCATCTCCTGGAACTGACAAACCCCTTAGTGGCATCGTATCTCTGAGAGGTCCTCTGGTAAGCAGCCCATAAGATGACCCCCAATGGTATCTTGGGCAATCACCTCGCTTTGAGTTTTGACTGGACCTAGTGAGCCACTTCTAACAAATAAAACACAGCCAAAGTGAAACAATGCCATTTTCAACATTAGGTTCCAAAAAGACTACAGCTTCCATCTTGGACATTGTCTCTTGCTCTCTTGTTTGCTCACTCTGAGGAAAGCCAGCTACCATGTCATGAGCTGGTCTACAGAGAGGCCCATGTTACAAGGAGAAGATGTCTCTGTTCAACAAATAGTTAGAGAGGACCCAAGTCCTGCCCACCGCCATGTGAGTGAACTTGAGGCAGATCCTACCCCTGAGCCTTGGGGTGATTACAGCCCCAGCCAGCAAACTGACGGCAGCCATGTAAAAGATCCTAAACCAGAGCCACCCAGTGAAGCTGTGCCCAGATTCCTAACAACAGAAATGGAGCTAATAAATGCTGTTTTATCTTGCTGAGATTTCGGGTAATTTGTTACACAGCAGTTAATAACTAATAAACCTCCTGAACCCTTGTACCACCTCTGTGGGTAACTCAAGCTGGGTGAGCCCAATGTACCACTTGGAAACCAGGTATCATCACGCAGGGCCATGAATGAGAGTTCAAAAGGAATGAATGGCACTCAAGAGTAGGCAGAACCCTTTCCTTCTCATTAATTCAAGCCAGTTTGGGAGTCCCTTTGTCCGATTGGCTAATATAGGCTGGCTAGTTGCCAGATAATTGTATCTGATGCCTTCTAAAACAGCTGAGTCAAGCTGTCCAAGTTCTCACACAAATAGCTAATTTCCTAATCTTTCCAGCTGTGTGACAAAGGCTGACTGAGCAGTCTTCCTAATTTTAAACCCTACTGGGGAGACAGAGAGACAGTTAACAGCCAGCCTCCCTTCTTTACTTCGACAAGCAAGATCATGAAGTGTTGCTCACTGAAGAATATAAAATATCTGTGTCTCCTGTTTGTGTCAGAGCATAGTGGCATCTCCAGGAAGGTTGGGACAGGTAAGTTGTGGCTCTTGGTATGAAGTTTGCTCTTGAATAATGGTTTTTTCCTCTCTTTCTTTCTTCTTTCTTTCTTTCTTTTTAAATTTTATTTACTTGAGAGGGAGAGAATGAGAGAGAGAGAGAGCACGAGAAGGGGAAGGTCAGAGGGAGAAGCAGACTCCCCGCCGAGCAGGGAGCCAGATGCAGGACTTGATCCCGGGACTCCAGGATTATGACTGGAGCCGAAGGCAGTCACCCAACCAACTGAGCCACTCGGGCACCCCATTCCACCCACTTTCAAGAGAAGTGGTCAGCCTCTTGGAATAGGACATCTAGGCAAACTACTTAGCAATACTGGAGGCCGCATGCTTCTGGCTCAGGGAAGGGCAAGAAGCCAAGGTGTGGTCTTAGTGGTAGAATGGAGTTTGGACTGAACTTCTGCTCATCCCTTGGGTCCAAGCACAGGCAGGGCAAGGCAGAAGATCCGGGTTCTCCAGAAGCACATAGACCCACACTTACGGTGGGGGTTCATCAGACCTTCAAGGTACCTGCCAGACTCTCCTGGGAAATTTGTAAAGCATGAAAATAACAAGTTGGGACCCTGCCAAGATTACCACTGCCTAGTGTGTGTTCCAAGCTATATGCATTTTTAAAATGACCTCCAAGGCTCAGCGACTTTGAAGAGCCCACCCTATTGCTTAGCGGCTACACCTGCTCAGCTAGGCTCCAACACCTAACAAACAGAAGCTTCTAAGACTTCCTAAAAGAGGGTATGGTCAGGCATTTGGATGATAATTCATGGGACAATTTTCCCTTTTCTGGAAATGTCCAAAACCCTGGGCTGGCACCTGGGGGTCTTGTCTGTGTTTTTCCTCCCTGTTCCTAGCTGGGGCTGACTAATAGGAGATGACAGCTGGGCCACCCTGGGACAGCCACATTCTGTTGCCTGTCGATCTGGAGCGTTCAATGAATCAATAACAACCAAGCCCCGGGGGTTTTGGGAGCTGAATCCAAAGTATTGCCCTACAGAAAATGTGCATGAACCAGCTGCTGAGTTCCCTGTAGCTGTGCTAGTTCCTGTTCTTCCTGAGACTTCGTATTTAACACCTTTCTGTAAATTCTAGGGAGTCACCCAGAGAAGCTTCCTGCTAAGCTCTAAGTAATATTTTCTTATAACTAAAAGAAACATGATAAACACAAACTTCCACATGTATTTATTGGCAACATTTATGAGTAGGTACTGTGCTAGGTTCTGGGGATTTAAAATGCAAAGTGAAGGGGTGCCTGGGTGGCTCAGTGGGTTAAAGCCTCTGCCTTCTGCTCAGGTCATGATCCCAGGGTCCTGGGATGGAGCCGCACATGGGGCTCTCTGCTCAGCAGGAAGCCTGCTTCCCTCTTTCTCTGCCTGCCTCTCTGCCTACTTGTGATCTCTGTCAAATAAATAAATAAAATCTTTTAAAAAATGCAAAATGAATTTTTTTTAAGATTTTCTTTTTATGTAATCCCTACATCCAACATGGTCCTCAAACTCACAACCCCGAGATTAAGAGTTGCATGCTGTACCACCTGAGCCAGCCAGGTGCCCCACAAAGATGAATTTTTAATAGGTCTTTATACTCAAAGGATTCATAGTTCAATCTCCACTCCTTGACCTTGGCCTCAAATTTCTAAATGTGGGCTGACACGGGGTCTCTTCCTACCTCCCCACTGCTAGAATCTGGACAAAGTGATGGCCCAGCTTCAGCCAGGAAAACAAGACTGTAGGAGATGGAGCAGCCACAAGAAGAAGGAACCTATAGCCCATTAATAACCTCAAGAAACAAAGTTAGTATTGACCTAGACACTCCTCTCAGACATTATTCAAAAGAGAAGCCAGCGTCTTTGTTCTTTAAGTCATTGAATTTGGGGATTCTCTTCAGAAGAGTAACTCAGAAACCCGCTCTCCCCACAAGGAATACAGTCAACACTCTAGAAACAGAGGCACTGTGTTATGGCCTGAGATGGCCATCCCAGAGTATCTCTTCAGCCAGGGTGTGCTGACTCGAGCAAAGGTGACCATGGTCCTAGGCTTGAAGCTCTTCAACCTTCTAACACAAAAAACAGTTCCTGGGGTTTGTGGGTCATTCCTCTAGTCTGATTCCGCTTTCCTTATAAATCCCCTTTGGTTGGCCTCCTGAAAAAAAGCTTTGTGTTCACCTGAAATGGTTGCAGCCCTTGTCTTGGAAAGTTTACGACCCTCTTCATCCCTGTGTCTCTCTTCACATACCCTGATCTAGATTTATGCTAGAGATAGATGTCTCCAGTCTTTGGGTGGTGCTATCTTGTCTCAGTATCCAGAAGCACTAGGCCCTAAACACTTGTACTTGGGGGGCACATGGGTGGCTCCATCCGTGAAGCCTCTGACTCTTGATTTCAGTTCAGGTCATGATCTTAGGGTCATGAGATCGAGCCCTGTGTCAGGCTCCACGTTAAGCACAGAGTCTGCTTCTCCCTCCCCTTCTCTGCTCCCCCCCACCTTTCTCTCAAATTAATAAATAAATAAAATCTTTAAAAAAAAACCACACAACTTGTGTTTGGGCATGGGTGAAAGACAGAAATAAAACTATCTGGTTATTTTAAAAAAGGTTCCTGTGGGAAGGCTGCCACCTTCCAGGCCTGAAGGCCAACTTGGGGGGAGCCAATACTGTATGACATCATACTGAGTTACCAAAGCCTGAAGTACCTGTGGGTCTCTTGAAGGTGAAGCATCATGGCTTCATCTAGTCCTATTACTTTTTTTTTTTTAAGGTTTTATTTGTTTATCTGAGAGAGAAAGAGAGAGAATGGACAGGGGGAGGGGTAGAAGGAGAAGCAGACACCCTGCTGAGCAGGGAGCCCCACATGGGACATGATCCCAGGACCCTGAGATCATGACCTGAGCCAAAGGCAGGTGGTTAACAACAGAGTCACCCAGGTGCCCCATCTAGTCCTAGTACTAATGCAGTTCAATTCCAACTTCTCTTTTGCCACAGAGAAAGAACTGGATGTCACAGCTCTCCCAGGGAGCCAGAGTACTCAGGGATTCCAATGCCACCTAAAGTCCATAGCCAGATAACCCCATCTAGACCTAGAAATCATTGCCCAGAACCAACACAAACACCAATCAGCTATCCAGGGGCATTGTCACCCTGACACAGTCCCAGAGAAAGGCAGGTTCAGGGGTAGCTGCCTGCCTCTGAAGCTGGTTGTTTGCCCTCTCCTTGTATTTTTCAAATACTCCCTAAGACACAATTCTTGTTGAAGGTGAACCAACAGGCACCTAGTTATGCTCATTGCGGGGCCTCATTAAAACTGCATTGATTAAATAAATGATTGCAGGTTCCTGTACTTAAAAAAAATCTTGGGGCTCTTGGCTGGCTCAGTTTGTAGAGCATGTGACTCTTGATCTCTGGGTCAAGAGTTCAAGCCCCACGTTGAGCATAGACCTTACTTAAAAAAATCTTGGGTGAGGTCGCGATTCATGGCTCTGCCTGTGTCTCTCACTTC
Source organism: Mellivora capensis (assembly GCA_004024625.1). Taxonomy (NCBI): domain Eukaryota; kingdom Metazoa; phylum Chordata; class Mammalia; order Carnivora; family Mustelidae; genus Mellivora; species Mellivora capensis. Next base: position 29,749 of record PISX010023097.1, read on the forward strand.
CCTAGGCCTCCAGGGTGCTGCCAAGTTGATTAATGCCTTCTTTGGGACTTCTCCTGGCCCTGCCAACATTCACTGCGCTCCGCCATGTGAACCCAGACAAATGACAGGCACCCTGAGGGCAGCTGCAATCACCCTCATCTCTGGGCCCCTTGGGAGATGGCCACTGTTTCCAAACTCCTCCTATGTTTGGACCACGATTTATTTTGTTTTTCTTCCATTGAACATTCATTGAGAAATTCCTGTGCGATAGGCATTGTTCTATTATCTGAGAGTACAGCAGCGAACAAAATGAAGTCTCTACGGTTTAGGAGCTTACATTCTAATGGAGAAATGGAAAGTAAATTCAGGGACCACTAACTCGCTCAGTCAGTAGAGCATG
>PISX010023098.1:0-30172 GCA_004024625.1 Mellivora capensis
TCAAAAATTTTTGTGGCCTCTCACTAGGCATCAGGGAAATACAAATTAAAACCACAATGAGATATCACCTCACACCAGTCAGAATGGCTAAAATTAACAAGTCAGGAAATGACAGATGCTGGCGAGGATGTGGAGAAAGGGGAACCCTCCTACCCTGTTGGTGGGAATGCAAGCTGGTGCAACCGCTCTGGAAAACAGCGTGGAGGTTCCTCAAAAAGTTGAAAAAAGAACTACCCTATGACCCAGCAATTGCACTACTGGGTATTTACCCTAAAGATACAAACGTAGTGGTCCGAAGGGGCACGTGCACCCGAATGTTTATAGCAGCAATGTCTACAATAGCCAAACTATGGAAAGAACCTAGATGTCCATCAACAGATGAATAGATAAAGAAGATGTGGTATATATACACGATGGAATACTATGCAGCCATCAAAAGAAATGAAATCTTGCCATTCGCAACGATGTGGATGGAACTAGAGGGTATCATGCTTAGTGAAATAAGTCAATCAGAGAAAGACAATTATCATATGATCTCCCTGATATGAGGAAGTGGAGATGCAACATGGGGGACTAGGGGGGCAGAAAAAGAAGAAAAGAAACAAGATGGGATTGGGAGGGAGACAAACCATAAGTGACTCTTAATCTCACAAAACAAACTGAGGGTTGCTGGGGGTCGGGGGTCGGGAAAGGGGGGTGGGGTAATGGACATTGGGGAGGGTATGTGCTATGGTGAGTGCTGTGAAGTGTGTAAACCTGGCGATTCACAGACATGTACACCTGGGGATAAAAATTTGTTTATAAAAAATAAAAATTTAAAAAAAAATGAAACTAACAAAAAAAAACCTGTAAAAAAAAAGAAAACTAACATAGTTACATCAATTGATGCAAAAAGAAAAAAAAAATTTTTGTGGCCTCAGGGCTCATGGGTGACTCAGTCAGTTAACTATCTGACTCTTGATCTCAGGGTCCTGAGGCCAAGCCCCGCATTGGGCTTCATGCTGAGTGTGGAGCTTACTTTAAAAAAAAAAATTCCAAGAAAAAGAAATTTTGTGACCTCATTAAATGACTTGCCTAATGCTCAGACATTCATTTTGGAAGGGAACATAGAACTTAAATCCTTCAACCTATTTATCAGATGGGGAAATGAAGATACAGACAGAGACCAGGATTTGTTCAGTCATATCATCCATTCTGTCACTCATATAAACTACTACATGGATAAGAGGAGGCAGCTGTGAGAGGAACAGCTAGTGCCAATGGCCTGAGGCAGGCCTGTATAGGGAAGCAGGAAAGGGATGAATGAGGAGTAGGGACATGTGAGGTGAGGTGAGGTAGCTAGGCACGCAAAATCTAGGCCAGGCAGATGAAGCTTGGATGTCATTTCCCTGGAAGTGGGGAGAGGAATTATTCTACCCCCCTTGGGTAGGGTGCAGAGCGAGCCTGGAATTTGGGAGACCAATCAGGCACCTGTGAGAAGCCCAGAGTGAAGAACCCCGGGGTTGAGCAAGTCCCCCTGAGTGTCTGCCAGGACATCAAAATGCTGCGGGCAGTGGAAGCTAGCTGTCTGAACCCCGCATCGGCAGAGGGCTGCCCCCGGAGCCCAGTTAGTGTGAGGGCAGCGGTGCCTCTGAACCCCATTGCTGCTGCCGGCGCACCGCGTGCCAAATTGCTGCACGCTTAGTTACTCATGCCACAGGCTTTGGACCAATTTAGTGAGCAAAGAGGGTGGTTAGCAAGGAGTAAACAATCTAAATGCCCATAATTACACTGAGGCTTTGCTGTAATACATCTAAGCCAAGGGGTGGGAGTGGGAGCAGGAGGAAACATGGGGTCTCCTCTTCTTTGTTCTCTGTGTCTGCCCTGCCGAAGTTTCTTCCAGCCAGCCTGCCCTGTCTCATAGTCTGATATGGCAGTCTGCACTTTTCTTGTCTTTTTATTGTCTGCTGCTTCTTTTCTTTCTGGGGGAGTAGGGTGTGCCTGCGAGGTTCTGAGCTTTAGGATTACAGCAGAACAAAGTGAAGTGCCCACTCTTGTGGAACTGACACTGTAGTCAGATAATCGACAGGTAAACAAATAACTATAAAATGCACACGTGCGACAAAGAACAGTGATGCGGTGTAAGGGAAGTAGGGGAAGTCCTGGGGGTCGGCCACATAGAGTGTGTCCAGAGGAGGCCTTCCTGCTGAGGCTACATTTGAACAGAGATGGGAGGGAAATCAGGCTCAGCCATGCAGGTACCCAAGGGAAGATCATTCCATGCAAGAACGTGTAACAAGTATAAAGGCGCTGAAACTAACTTGCGGGCCTGGGCCAGCTCGGCTCCAGCAGAGCAAGGGATACTGTAGGACTTCTGGGGTTACACCGCTATAAGGCCAGAGTAGGTTCCGTCCAGGGAGGCAGATCAGCATGCGGGAATTCCTCCAGAGAGAGACAAGCACTTTCTGTTTTTCAAAGTATTTACCTTATTTGATCCCTAGAACAAAGCTGTAAGGGTAAGAAGGGTTGATTTCTTTTTCCATTTCACAGCTGAAGACCTGAGGTTCTAGAATGTCTACCCACTCAGCCAGGATCACTACCTTTCAGGTCAGATCTGAAGCTCGTTCCTTTTGACACTGTGCCATCGTGAGCTCCCAAAACAGGAGCAGCTCTCAGGCAAGACTCCGCTTGGGTTACAGAGTTCAAAGCAGAGCTAGGTGAACCAAATCGCCACGCATGATGCAGAACGCTCTGGGATGCGTCTAGATATCCACACATCCCAGAAGACTGTAGTCATTTAACAAACACAGCTGAAAAACATAGCTCTCATCTTTTGAAGAAATCTTTATGGAAACACTGAAAGTTAGAATCGTGTTCATGTCAGATCCTAACTTAATATTTCTGGAATGAAATTCCTCTCAAATGTTTTTGTCCTTTGGAATTTCTCCAAGAAGTTTCCTGGAGAGTTCCAGATCAAAGGGAATACGAAAGATTAAATTAAGATCGCCATCAGGAAGACCAGATTCCCCAGCAAGAGACACCTGTGAACATTTCCAGAAAGTTTTCTCTAGATCTGCCGCGATTGGGCATTTGTCTCCAGGCCATCCATGTTTACTGGAATTTCTGATATTATTGTCATTTTCATTATTCAGTTTCTATTCGTCACCATACCAAGTAAGAACAACTAAATGGGTGGTCATGAAATTTGGCAGAAATGTTTGTGAGCGTCTTGTGTAAAATATAGGCTGTGTAGGAGACAACATTTTTTGTCAGGGCTTGGCGGGGGGCGGGGGTAGATCACAAGTCATGTAGCTTCTGGAAAACTCCATGGTGCACTCATGAGAAAATGAGAGTAAAAAAGGAAAGCAGGTTTTTAGTAATAACGAAATTTATGTTGACCTTGTGGACCACAACCAAGGGTCTCTGAGACCCCAGGGGTCCCCAGACCACTCCATGAGAATCTCCAGTGTAGCAGTTGAAGCCAGACTTCTAGGACTTTGGGTGAGGCATCTAAGCTCTCCATGCCTCCAGTTTCTTGCCTACAAAATATGGATAGTAATAGCTGTCATTGTAAGACTCTTGGAACAATAAAGTGACTTACTATGGGTAAAGGGTAAACATGAAACATAGTAGCAGCTCAGTAAACACTGGCTGTTCCTATTAGCCTCTCAAGAGCTGAGCACGTGGATTCATCCGTCCTCAGGTACAGAGCCCAGAGAAGGCACTCGGGGACTCTGTCATGAGTAAAAGATACACACGAGCCATTCTCTCAGGTGAGAGGACTCTGCGGTCCTTCCTGGAACCGAGAAAAGTCAGTTTTCTTACCCTAATTAAATAAGCTAATCAGATCAGAGAGGCCAAGTGACTTAGTCACTTAGCAGTCACTTAGCAAATCCCACTGTCCCCACTGTCGTAGCTGAGCACGGCCTCCTCCACCCACATGTGCCACCTCTAAAAGCCACCGTGCATGCTTGGAACGGAGATCCTGTAGTATTTGATTTTGTGCTGATGTGAGAAGTGCCCCCTCTGCAGACTTGTGAGCCAAAGCATGCCAGCAGAGGGCCTTGGTTTAAGATGCCCGGGCTCCTTCCTCCCTCTGCCATGCCACCCAGAGAGCACTTCTTGAGTATAATTACTGATGAACTTATTTGAGGGGGTGGTCTCTTTTGTTTCCATGGTTGCCAAGCTTGGGATGTGAGAGGGGCCTCTTATAAATATTTGGGCGTTTGTTGAAGGCAAAAAGGAATAAAAGGGTATCTTTTTATTGACAAAAAAGAGACAACTTGGATAGTTTTAGGTAAGTAGATGTTAGGAATAGTGGAGAAAGGAGGAGAGAATGGTAAAATGTTGAAACAGAAAAACACGCAAAGTAGGGTCTCAAGACTTAAGGTGTTGTCTATCCAAAGCTCTGGCTCTGCTTAGCTTTTAAAGCAGTAATGATAATAATTGCAAGAATGGCTTACCAGTATCGAGAACCTGCTCTGTGCCGGGCACCGCGCTAAGCACTCTGCATGTCTTGTCTCACTGAATGCTCTCAAAACCCTAGTCAGCCGATAATGCTGTTATTTCCACTTTACACGGGAACCTGAGTGCTCAAGTGACTTGCCTGATGTCCCCCAGCCAGTGAGAGGTGCAGGTTCACAGAGGTGTGTCTTGCAAGACTTCGGGAATAGAATGCACGCCTGAGGGGGCGGAAGGAGGCTAGGATGAGAAGGCAGCAGATTGGGGCACTAGGCAGCCGCGGAGGCCCCATGGCAGGTGCCAGAATTTCAGTGTCTCTGCCACTGTGCAAAGGTGAGCCAAAGGAAAATGCTGCTGATTTCTTAATTCTGTGACTCAACACTGGCTCAGGCACCAGGCGCAGAGCAGAGCCTGAGCACATCTCATTTTACAAAAGAGAACACTGAGGCTCAGAGAGGGAAAAGGACTTACCCAAGGTAACACAGCAAGTTAGAACCCAACCCAGACACTACTTCCACCCCCATGATTTTGGTGCTCTGCTAAGTGCCCCTCTTCCAACTAAGACTCACACACTTCTACCAGCTACCAACTCTCCTGAGTCCCTGTCTCTCTGTAGAGAGGGTGGCGTGGAAAGAAGCAAAGCATGGCCTTCACTCTAGGCTTCCCCTCCCAGGGCCGGAAGGAGAGAGTGGTGGGAGCATGACCAGGCCTGCAGTGGCCGCCTGGGGTTCTCCACTTACTGCTCCCCCCACCCACCCCCCCAGAACAAAGCACTATTAGTGAGAACAAATTACAAGGGCTCTGAGAATGGAAGAGCCCTTTGATGGCTGGGGTAGGAACTGGGGGGACGAGCCCCTTCTCTGTCCTCTTGTGCACACCCTTTAACCAGGAAGCAGGCTCACACAGGACGATGACCACAGAAGCATCCATCATTGCAGTCAGTGCTAGGGCTCCAGGATGGGCTTCTATCCCCCAGTTCTCCACTCCCAGCTACCATAAAAATGACAATTTCTGATGGCCAGGAAGCTTGGCAGAGTTCCCCAGCTATTCCAGACTTAAGTCTTGAAGCAGATCTCTATGCATCATTCCTGTGTCTGTTTAAATTTTCTCTCTGTGGTGAGGGGGCCAATATAATAATAATCACTAAGTTGTATTGACTTCTTAGTCTGGTACTAGCACAGTGCTAAGGGGCTACATACCTTAGTCCCCACATAAACCTATGAGATGGGAATTGCCAGATTCCCCATTTTAGTAGCTTAGCACAGTGGTTATCGAAGTACAGTCTCCATGCCAGTATCACATGGAGACTTGTTCGAAATGTGAATTCCCCGGCCCCACTGCCTTACAGAGACTGAGCACAGCGGTCTGAGGCAGCAGAGCAGCAGGTGGTAAAGCCAGAAGTCAGACTCTGTTCTGGCTGCTCTGGAGCTCACACATTTCACCTCCAGGCTGTACTGCCTGTGTCCTGCCATCCCCATGTCCCTTCGGTGTGGGACAGCATGGCTGAGAGAGGCTGGAAGGAATTTCAAAAGGACAGCATTTTCTCTGGAGCTCCGTCTCTAACTGGGAAAGATTGCCAACAGCCTAGATGTCTCAGTACCCGGCTGCTTAAATCATCTATGGGGCGTCCACGTGACGGAACATTGTACAACTTTTTATAGAAATTGAATGGAAAAGTGTTTTATATATGCTATGGAATGACCTCCATATTGCAGTATTAAATAGTAAGAAGCTAAATGCAGAACTATATACGTAGAGAGAGAGGGAAAAAAGCTGCCATCTGTGTAAAGAAGGAGAGAGTTTGTAAACAATTTGTTGATACACACACACGAGTCTCTGAAAGAGGGAAAAGAAATGGCAACATAGAGAAACCCTGGAGATGAAGGGAACACGGTCGAAGGAGGGGATCTTTCACATGTGCTTTTGTCTGAATTGCCTGCTCATGTGACAACTAGAACACAGTCCCAATGGAAAAGAAGGAGTAAGGGAGCATGGGGGTGGGGGGAAGACTATGAGAACACAGAGCAGGTAAGAACCAGGAAGGCTGAGGGCTTATAAAATGCCAGGCACTGATCTAACCTCTTCACATGCATTACCTCCTCTGATCCCCTCAACAAACTTGTGAGGTCATTACTCTTATTATCCCCATTTTGTTGACACAAAAAGAGTCACAGGGCTGGTTAGTAGCAGATCTGGGATTTGACTCTCCATCTGTGTGACTCCAGAGTCCAAGCTTTAAATCACTTTATTCTATAAACATATACATTTTATTTTAATGTAAACATTATATACTTACATTTATTTTTTATATATGTTCACTTCAAACTCCCAACTCCCTTTTGAGGAAGTTGTTATTTTTTTCCCCTTTTTAAATAAGGAAACAGGGGCCCAAATAGGTTAAGTTCCTTGCCCAAGGTCCCACAGCCAAAACAGGACTAACCAGAAAGAGAATCCCTAGAAAAGACAAACGAACCTTGGGGCCTGTAGTCCAAGTTCCCAGTAGAAGAGACTCCTCCTCAACAAATTAGAGGTGGAAAGCTGTGATGTCCATGTTTACAAAGGTAGGGAGTGTCCATCATGTTAGCTGTTTCCCCAGTTCCAGGCACAGCGCCCAGTGCATGCTGAGCACATGAAAAACTGGGAGGAAGAGAGGAAATGAGGGATAGCAACACTGACCGGTGATCACCTCCAAAGAGGTTTTGTAGATCAGCTAGGCCAAGTGGGCCAATCCAAGTCTAGAGATGCAGAGGCACTTGCTTAAACTGGGTCAGTAAGGAATTTCAAGGAGACTGAACATGAAAGTAGAGAACATTTCTTAGTGATCCACTTCCATTGAGAATCGTTGCGATCTCCTTCTGCCCTCCCCCACCACCCCCTACCCAGTGAGGATGGAAGGGGACAGGAATTGGCCATTTTGATTGGGGCAGGGGGAAATAAGCTATCATAAGGTTTGAGCCTATGGGGAGGAGGGTCCCTCAGCTACCATGGGGTGAAGGGAGGCAGAAAGAATAAGCATGAAACTCAGAGGAAGGCAGCTGAGATACAGACAAAGGCCAGTGGATTAGAAGTCAAGGAACCTGGGGTCTGCCTTTTACTAGCTGTGTGGTGTGGGCAGGTCACTTGACCTCTGACCCTCAGTGTCTTCATCTGTAAAGAGCCCAGATTATTGTAGGACCCAAATGAGGGTGTATAAGAAAGCAGGCTGCAAAGTAAAGGAAGCATGAGGTTAGCATGAGGAGTTATTAAGGACACAGAATGGCACTGCTGACAGACAGTGAGTGTTGGAGAGCTTGCCTCTCACCAATGCTATTCTTTTCATTCCAAATGTAGTGTGGAGCTGATTCCATGTGGATGCCCCTTACATATTAAAGTGAAATAAACTGTCCTAGCTTATGAGGTTTTTGCTGATCTCCCTTCCCCCAGGGTGGCACTTAACTACATTCCTTGCTTAGGGGTCTGCCTCCCTCACCAACTGCTGATGGAGGGCAGTGACCATGCAATATTCATTGCTTAATCCTTAAACCTAGGACACAGTGGTCATGGTGGATAAATGGTTGGATGGATGGATGGATGGATGGATGGATGGATGGATGGAAGAATGGATGGATGAATGGATGGATGGATGGGTGGATGGATGGATGGGTGGATGGGTGGGTGGGTGGGTGGGTGGGTGGATAAATGGAAGAATGGATGGATGGATGGATGGATGGATGGATGGACAGTTGAATATTTTCAAAACCCAAAGGAAAAATAATTTGAATGCTAAGATAATACTTCTAGAGAAGTTAGGTTTGGACTGTCTTCCGGGGTGGGTAGGATTTCAGCCAGGGAAGAACAGAAGGTTAGAGAGTAGTGTTTGGGGAGGTGAGAACAACCCAAGCTGAGGCATGGGGCAGGAGAGCTCAGGTGCTGGGCAAAACTTGTTAGTGGCCTGGGGTTGATGGAGCACAAAGAGGGCTGTGATCTGAGATGCAACTGGAAAAGTAGACCCAGGCCAGGGCAGATCCTGGAAATTGGGCAGAAGTGTCTGGAATTCTCCACCCTGCAGCCGGTGGGGCACCACAGGGGTGTTCTGTAGGGGAGGAGTGACCTGCTGGACCTGAACTTCCTTCCTCGCATGTGAAAGGACAGGCTCCAGGCCAGGGCTGGCTCCAGGAGTGGGCCTCACCACTCACTGCTGTTGGCCAGGCCTTCCTGAAGAGCTGCCCAAAACCAGGGTGAGAAGGCTTCCTGGACAGGCCACATAGCTACACCAGAGCACCTGTGCCTCCCTGTGCCATGGGGCCAGATGCAGGGGGCTGGGGATCCTTCTGCAGAGAAGACCTCCCCCTAAGGAATGGTTGGAGTGACACCACATTGTCTAGGTCCCCCCAGGCATCCACATCTGGCAAACCTTACCCTCCCCGTTCCCCCGAAGCACACCAATAAGGCTGTCTGGGCTTCAGGGTCCTTTCCCAACTCAGAGGGGCTGCGTGACTTGGGCTAGTCCCTGCCTCTCTCTCACAGGCCCTGCATTTCACAACTCTGAGACCTAACTGTCATATGGAACACAATGAAAGGATGCCCCCAGGGTTGTACAGGCCAGCAGCCCTGCCTCTGTTCTGTTTCCTCAGCTGTACGAGCTTGGCATTCCAAGTCTCACTGTGCCACAGCCTGAGCAGGGCTTTGGGACAGGAGGAGGGATGGAGACACAGCACTTGTCCCCTGCCAGAGATGGTGTGCAAAAAGGTCTAGGAGCTGGTTGCAACAGTGACCTCCTTCTCCCAGAGCCAGACCTGGATTTGCATCCCTGACTCCATCCCTCCTCCTCTTTCCAACTACATATACCTCTCTAGCCAGGTTTCCTGCATGAATAAACCAGGGAGAAGGAAATATACCTCATGGGGTCATTGCAAGGATTCATGTAATTAATGCCAGTCAAGGGCTTAGCAGACTGCCTAGCCCAAGATACCAGCCGGATAAGCATCTTGTTCACCACTGTTTTTGTTTTATTTTGTAAGACAACTTAAATGTATCCACCCTCAGGCAGTCTCACTTTGACCTACCTAAGGTTCACAATAAAGTCCATCAGGAATGGGTCCGGGGCTGAACTCAGATGTTAAATGTGCTTGAGAAAAGAACAAAAGGTGTTCTAGCGAGTAAGAAAAAGAAAAGCACAAACAGAAAAATATTGATAGACCCTAGAGGTAAATATAGCTACCCATGGAATTTGGCCAAAATTTAAGTTAAAGGAATGAAGCACTAACTGTGAAATTCCAGGTAGGACAATGCACAGAGATTTTTTTGTGCTGGGCCCCCAATCAGGTTCTGGGAGTGGTACCCAGTCCTTGGGCTAGCCCCAACTCAACCTTCAATGGGGGTATGAGAAGGAATCAGCAGGGAAGACTCAGGACCTTGGTGCTTTGCTGATGGTGAGCTGCTAACACCCTGCTAAGGAGCAGAGTCACACCCTGCCTTGCCTTGCCCAGCCCTGCCCTGCCCTGCCCTGCCCCAGCTGCTGGATGGAGAAAGGGGCAGGTGTGAGACCCAAAGGCAGAGATGAGAGCTCCAGCTGGTCTCTGGAGATTCTTAGAGTAGGAAAACCAGCAAGCAAATCCACCAGATACGACCCCTAAGATTTCTCTGTGTTTTCAAATCTTAGGCATTTTTTATGAAATTAGAAAAAATAACATTTATAAATTAAAAAGCGATAGTGAGCTTGTCTGAGATTCACAGCACATGGTCTCTAAAACTGATCCTGCCATCAGGGGGCATCTTTGTAATGTTGAACAAGTCAACCCCCAACCTCCATCTTGCCCCATCCCTGCTTTGAGCCTCAGTTTTCCCTGTTATAGAGTAAGTGGGGAATCCCTCCTAGTCTAACAGCCCATACCTGTGAAACTGGTGTCAACGTTAGGGAATGGGAGTATAGATGCCTTGGCTTCTTGCTTGTCATTCTCCTATTTTCCACACTTAAAATTTTTCCATTACTACTTTAAATCAAGAAGAAAGACAACCCCTGGAGAGTCACCGCCTCCCCCCGCCACCACCACTTCCTCCTCTGTAGGAAGCAAACCCCATACCCCAGGGTCTTTGATAAAAACGGGGCAGGTTAAAACAGAGAGACTACACACTGTCAGCCGTGCAGCGCACTGGTCACCTGCTTGGTCCCGTGATCCCACAAACCCACAGCCTCAGGTTTCCAGAGCCAGAGCTGCTGTCTCACGAAGACCATCTGGTATGCAGTTTCCTTACCTACACGGTGATGCCTCATGACCAAAGAGAAAAGGGAAGCCGTTCAAGATCATGCTGTTCACCAGTGTCAGAGCGAACACATCCAAAACCCAGGCAGGTCTCAGACACCATTACATTCTGTCACTTTGTACCTCGTCATTTCGAACTTAACCCCAAAAGTTGAAGGAATAGTGCAGGACATTCAAACAAACCCTTTACCCAGATTCGTCCTTTGTTTACAACCTCATTTTCTCTACCATTCTCTCCTCTGTGCCCACCCACACACACCCACGTCTATTTTTATCTGAACCATTGAAGAGGAAATCAAACACAGCAGTGTTTCAGTGTGTATTTCCTAAGTAAGAATGTTCCAAGACATAACCACAGTATAATGATCAAAATCAGGAAATTTAACTTTGATACACTACCATTATTTAGTACGTGGTCCATATCTGAATTTCCATACTCATTCCCCACACAACCCCATCCCCACCTCAGAACTGGTTATTATTTTACTCAGTACTACTGTGTCCAGGCACCCCCCTTTTTCCACCCCAGGCAACATGAATAAGGCCTTTCATCCTTTCTCTCCCACCCCCTACCTCCTGCTTACTGCCCTTTCCACTGCCCTCTCCACTTGGGCATGCCCAGACCAGACAGATGGGAAGTGCTGCCGTGAGCCCTACAGCTTGCCTCCTCCGACTTGGGAGCTCAGACACTTAAACCTCTGCCTCCAGCACGTCCAGCTGGGAGGGGTGGGTGGAAGGTCCCATGGAGCACATTCCAGTCCTCAATAATGCTCACTGGCCTACCCTGTCTGTCCCAAAGGACAATGTAGGCACAGCATATTGTCTGTGCTGAAGCGCTCAAATTCTATCTACCTCCAGAGACAAAACCCACCCTTGTGAAAAATCCACCCACTCCAAAATGTGTTTCAGTTATGAGGGGTCTGTGACTAGAGAAAGAGCAAGAAGGAACTTTCTGAGTACCAGGAATGTTCTGTATGTGAGTGGTGGTTACAGGGAAATTTTGGAATTTATGGAAAAATTGGTCAAGCTGTTATCATGAGGTGTTGACCCCTCTATGTATATCTTGATAAACAGTCATATCTATCTAAATCATGTGTGTGTGCATATGTGTGGGTGTGATCCAGAGTCACAAAGTGGGACGCCTGGGTGGCTCAATCAGTTGAGCATCTGACTCTTGGTTTTGGCTCAGGTCATGATCTCAGGGTGGTCATGAGTTCAGCGTGGAGTCCACTTGGGAGTCCCTCTCCCTCTCCCTCTGCCCACCTCGGCCTGTGCTCGCTCTCTCTCTCAAATAAATAAATAAATCTAAAAAAGAAAGGAAGGAAGGAAGGAGGGGAGGAAGGAAGGAAGGGAGGGAAGGAGGGAGGGAGGGAGGAAAGGAAGGAGGGAGGGAGGAAATGAGTTTACAAGGTGGAACACAGCGCAGTAGAGCAATGGAGCAGAGCCCCAAGAGGAAGGGGTAGATTCTAATAGTGTCCAACCTACCTGGAGTAGCTCACCTCTGTCACTGCTTAGACACCAAATAAACTGTTGAAGACACAAATGAATTAAGTTGGTACTATGACCATATTTCTGAGCTTGGGAAGATGTTCATGCTATTTTGTTAAATGGAATAAACGGATTATGGAATAGTATGTGAGAATGATCCCATTTGGGGGAATACTTGTGTTTGCATATTTTTTTAATATCTAGTCTGGAAGAATGTACCAATTTTCTATTAAGGTATCTCTCGGGGTGAAAAGATAATGCCAATTTCTTTTCTATTCTTTTTTTTTGTCACTTTGTACTTAAATTGTTGTCACAGCAAATATGAACTATTTGAACAAAAAGCAAATAATTCTTGTGTGTGTGCATGTGTGTGTGTGTGTGTGTGGTGAGAAAGTGGTCTAGTTTCATTCTTTTACATGTAGCTGTCCAGCTTTCCCAGCACCATTTATTCAAGAGACTGTCTTTTCCCCCATTGTATATTCATGCCTCCTTTGTCATAGATGAATTGACCATATGAGAGGGGGTTTATTTCTGTCTTTTTATTTTTTTTACTAACATTTAATGTATTATTTGCCCCAAGGGTACAGGCCTGAGAATCATCAGGCTTAGACACTTCATAGCACTCACCATAGAACATACTTTCCCCAATGTCCATAACCCAACCATCCTATCTCTCCCCCCACTCCCCCCAGCAAACCTCAGTTTGTTTCCTGAGATGAAGAGTCTCATATGGTTTTTCTCCCTCCCAATCCCATCTTGTTTCATTTTTTTCCCTTCCTACCCCCATGACCCCCCGCCCTGCCTCTCAAATTCATCATATCAGAGAGATCGTATGATAATTGTTTTTCTCTGATTGACTTATTTCACTTAGCACAATACCCTCTAGTTCCACCCACATCATTGCAAAAGGCAAGATTTCAGGGGTTTTTGATGGCTGCATAGTATTCCTGTGTGTGTGTGTGTGTGTGTGTGTGTGTGTGTGTGTGTGTGTGTGTATAGTGGACATCCCTCTGTGTTCCTGACCTTAGGGGAAAAGCTCTCAGTTTTTCCCCATTGAGAATGATATTTTCTGTGAGTTTTTCATAGATGGCTTTGATGATATTGAGGAATGTACCCTCTATGCCTACACTGTGAAGAGTTTTGAAGAAAGGATGCTGAAAAAAAAAAAAAAAGAAAGAAAGAAAGAAAGGATACTGTACTTTGTCAAATGTTTTTTTCAGAATCTATTGGGAGTATCATACGGTTCTTATTCTTTCTTTGATTAATGTTTTATATTATATTGATTTATGGATGTTGAACCAACTTTGCCACCAAGGAATAAATCCCATTTGGTCATGGTGAATAATCCTTTTAATCACTGTTGGATCCTACTGGCTAGTATTTTGGTGAGAATTTTTGCATCTGTGTTCATCAGGGATATTGGGCTGTAATTCTCCTTTTTGATGTGGTCTTTGGTTTTGAGAACAAGGTCATTCGGGCCTCATAAAATGAGTTTGGAAATTTTTCCTTTCATTTCTATTTTTTGGAACAGTTTCAGGAGAATAAGTATTAATTCTTCTTTAAACGTTTGGTAGAATTCCCTGAGAAGTCATCTGGCCCTGGGCTCTTGTTTGTTGGGAGATTTTTGATGACTGCTTCAATCTACTTACTAGTTATGGGTCTGTTCGGGTTTTCTATTTCTTCCTAGTTCAGTTGTGGTAGTTTATACATCTCTAGGAATGCATCCATTTCTTCCATATTGTCAAATTTGCTGTTGTAGGGACGCCTGGGTGGCTCAGTTGGTTGGACGACTGCCTTCGGCTCAGGTCATGATCCCAGAGTCCCGGGATCGAGTCCCGCATCAGGGTCCCAGCTCCACGGGGAGTCTGCTTCTCCCTCTGACCCTCTCCTCGCTTGTGCTCTCTCTCACTGCTTCTCTCTCAAATAAATAAATAAAATTTTTAAAAAAAAAATTTAAAAAAAAAATTAAAAAAAAAAATTTGCTGTTGTAGAATTGCTTATAATATGTTCTTATAATTGTTTGTATTTCTTTGGTGTTGGTTGTGATCACTCTTCTTTCATTCATGATTTTATTAACTTGGGTCCTTTCTATTTTCTTTTTGATAACTCCGGCCAGCAGTTTATCAATCTTTTTAATTCTTTAAAAGAACAAGCTCCTAGTTTCATCAACCTGTTCTACTGTTCTTTTGGTTTCTATTTCATTGATTTCTGCTCTGGTCTTTATTTATTCTCCTGCTGGGTTTAGGCCTTATTTGCTGTTCTTTCTCCAGCTCCTTTAGGTGTAGGGTTAGGTTGTATACTTGAGACCTTTCTTGTTTCTTGAGAAAGGCTTGTATCACTATATACTTTCCTCTCAGGACCGCCTTTGCTGTGTCCCAAAGATTTTGAACAGTTGTGTTTTCATTTTCCTTTGTTTCCATGAATTTTTTAAATTCCTCTTTAATTTCCTGGTTGACCCATTCATTCTTTAGTAGGATGTTCTTTAGCCTCCATGTATTTGAGTTCTTTCCAACTTTCCTCTTGCGATTGAATTCTAGTTTCAAAGCATTGTGGTCTGAAAATATGCAGGGAATGAACCCAATCTTTTGGTACCAGTTGAGACCTGATTTGTGACCCAGGATATGATCTATTCTGGAGAATGTTCCATGTGCACTAGAGAAGAATGTGTATTCTGTTGTTTTGGGATGGAATGTTCTAAATATATCTGTGATGTACATCTGGTCCAGCGTGTCATTTAAAGCATTTATTTCCTTGTTGATCTTTTGCTCAGATGATCTCTCCATTTTGATGAGGGGTTTTAAAGTCCTCTACTATTATTATATTATTGTTAATGTGTTTCTTTGATTTTGTTATTAATAGGTTTATATAATTGGCTGCTCCCATGTTAGGGGCATAGATATTTAAAATTGCTAGATCGTCTTCTTGGACAGACCCTTTAAGTATGATATAGTGTCCTTCCTAATCTCTTATTATGGTCTTTGGCTTAAAATCTAATTTATCTGATATAAGGATTGCCACCCAGCTTTCTTTTGATGTCCATTAGCACAGTAAATTGTTTTCCACCCCCTCACTTTAAATCTGGAGGTGTCTTTGGGTCAAAAATGAGTTTCTCACAGACAGCATATTGATGGGCCTCATTTTTTTATCCATTCTGATACCCTGTACCTTTTGATTGGGGCATTTAGCCCATTTACATTCAGAGTAACTGTTAAAAGATATGAATTTAGTGTCATTGTATTGCCTGTAAGGTGACTATTACTGTATATGTCTCTGTTCCTTTCTGGTCTATTACTTTTAGGTTCTCTCTTTGCTTAGAGGTCTCCTTTCAATATTTCCTGTAGGACTGGTTTAGTGTCTGCAAATTCCTTTAGTTTTGTTTGACCTTGAAGCTTTTTATCTCTCCTTCTATTTTCAATGACCGCCTAGCTCAATATAGGATTCATGGCTGCCTATTTTTCTCGTTTAGTCCTCTAAATATATCATGTCATTTCTTTCTGGCCTGCCAGATCTCTGTGGATAGGTCTGCTGCCAATCTACTATTTCTACCATTGAATGTTACAGACCTCTTGTCCCAAGCTGCTTTCAGGATTTTCTCTTTGTCACTGAGACTTGCAAGTTTTACTATTAAATGATTGAGTGTGGACCTATTTTTTATAGATTTTGAGGGTGGCTCTCTGTGCCTCCTAGATTTTGATGCTTGTTCCTTTTGCCAAATTAGGTAAATTCTCTGCTATAATTTGCTCCAATATACTTTCTGCCACTCTCTCTCTTCTTCTTCTGGGATCCCAATTATTCTAATGTTGTTTTGTCCTATGGTATCACTTATCTCTCAGATTCTCCCCTTGTGGTCCAATAGTTGTTTGTCTCTCTTTTTCTCAGCTTCTTTGTTCTCCATCATTTGGTCTTCTATATCACTAATTCTTTCTTCTTCCTCATTTATCCTAGCAGTAAGAGCCTCCATTTTTTTATTGCACCTCATTAATACCTTTTTATTTCAACTTGGCTAGATTTTAGTTCTTTTATTTCTCCAGAAAGGGATTTTATTTGTCCAGAAAGGGATTCTCTAATATCTTCCACGCTTATTTTGAGCCCAGCTAGTGCCTTGATAATCGTCATTCTGAACTCTAGTTCTGACATATTACTAATGTCTGTATTGATGAGGTCCCTAGCTGGTGGTACTGCCTCTTGTTCTTTTTGTTTGTGGGTGTGGTGAGTTTTTCCACCATGTCATTTTATCCAGATAAGAATATATGGATGAGAGAACAAAATACTAAAAGGGTAGCAAAGACCCCAGAAAGATATACACTAACCAAAGAGACCCAATACTGGGAGAAGAAGTAGGGGGAAAAAATTAGACTGGTGAATAGAACAGAGCCACACACTTTATTTTGGGTGTATTTGGTCTGTTAGAAGAAACTACCTCCCAAAATTAAAAAAAAAAAAAGAAAAATTTGGGATGCCTGGGTGTCTCAGTTTGTTGGGTAGTTGCCTTCAGCTGGGGTCATGAACCCAGGGTCCTGGGATTGAGTCCTGCATTGGACTCCTTGCTCAGTGGGAAGCCTGCTTCTCTCTTTGCCTCTGCCTGCCACTGTGCCTGCTTATGCTCTCTCTCTCTGACAAATGAATAAATATAATCTTTTAAAATAATAAAAACGAAAATTACATCAGGCTCCTTGCTCGGCGGGGAGCCTGCTTCTCCCTCTGCCTCTGCCTGCCACTCTATCTGCCTGTGCTCGCTCTCTCTCCCTCTCTCTCTGACAAATAAATAAATTAAAAAAAAAACATATATGTACAAAAATAAGGATAAACACGATGAAGGAATGGAATATGACTGTAAAGATGAAAATTTCAAAAGATTCTGAAAAAAGAATTAATAAGATAAGAAGTTGGTTGGAAAATGAAAAGAAAAAAAAAGAGGAAAGAATGTGATCAGACTGGAGATTAGAATAAACCCATGTGCTAGATTTAGGGTATATTTTGACTTATTAGAAGAAACTGTATCCCAAAATTTTAAAGAAAGAAAAACCTATATGTATACAAAAGTAAGGTTAAATACAATGGAGGTATAGAATATGACTATAACAATGAAAATTTTAAAAGATTTTTTAAAAGGTATTATAAGATAACAGTTTAAAAACGTTAAAAGAGGAAAGAGGAAAAAATTTTAAAAATAGAATAAGAAAAAAATAAAATAAAATTTTAACTTTAAAATACTAAGGAATCATGGGGAAAAAAACTATGAATTCTATGTGCTGTATTCCCCTAGCTCTAGAGTTCCATAGTTCTCATTGATGGGAGAACTTGGTCTTGGCTGGGTGTTCTTGCTAATCTTCTGGGGGATGGGCCTGTTGTACTGACTCTCAGATGTCTTTGCCAGAGGTAGAACTGCAGCGCCCTTGCCAGGGGCCAGGCTAAGCAATCTGCTCAGGTTCAGTCTCAGGAGATTTTGTTCCCTGAACAGTTTCCGTACAGCTCTGGAGGACGGAAATGAAAATGGTGGCCTCCCAATCTCTGGCCCAGAGCCGAGAGCTCAGACCCACTCCTCAGTGCTCCCTCTGAGAAAAGTGGTCAATCCCTCCTGTCTCCCTGGTCTCTGGCTGCGCTCCAAGCTCACCCGGCCTGTGACTGAGCATTTCTATCCCTGGTGCATGGTTCCATTTGAAGTCTCCAAACCCAGCAGATTCCTGCAACGTGCTCCTGTGCTTTTCCTCCTGGAGGAAGGTGAGTCTCCCCAGATCTGCTACTTATTGGGTCCCTGCCTGAAGAGCAGTGGCCCAGCTGTGCCTTGGATCACAGTTTAAGGTAACCCCAAGCTGAGAGCCCCTCCTTGGCTCCATCTCTGCAACCAGCTTCCCAACTCTGATACCTGGGAGCTCTGCCACACTCAGACATCCCTGGTCTTATTGTGACCCTGTGGGTCCTGAGACCACACTGCCCCATGAGGGCTCCACCCCCCCAACCCCCCACCCCCCGCTTAGCTTCTGGAATGATGTCCTTCAGTAGACCAAACTTCTAAAAGTTCTGATTTTGTGCTCTGCTGCTCTCTCACTTGCCGGGAGCCAGCCCTTCCCCCCACAGTCTATCTTCCCAAATGTTGCCTCAGATTCACTTCTCCACACATCCTACCTTCTGGAAAGTGGTTGATTTTCTGTTCTTAGAATTGCTCTTCTTAGGAAAAAAAAAAAAAGAATTGCTCTTCTTCTCTTTGCTCTCCTGTTGAGTTTGTAGCAGTTCAGAATGATTCAATAACTATCTAACTGAACTCCTGGGACCTAATGATATTTAGGTCTCCTACTCCTCTGCCATCTTGCTCCTCCTGCAAAAGCATATACTTCTTAAAAATTATCCATAAAAAGTGCCAGGGAAGCAGTGCAGGTCCAAAACATATTGGGGTTGAGTGTGAGTCCATCTCTAAAGGGGATTTATAGTAGGTAGTATGGCTCAAATTTATCTGACCAAAGACTTTGGGGAAATGCTGCCCTAAAAAAGAAAAAGATAGGATTCCAGATCCCTGATAATTACACAGCACCATCACATCAATACGGAACCCTTTGTGTCAAACCTCCTTATAAACGAGAAAAACAACCCTTATATGTGTAAGCTGTGGATCTTTGGCATTTTGCTATGCGGTGGAGCTGCATTCTGGTTGACAGGAGTTTGCACAGGGCCAGGCATGCAGGAAGTGATCAAAAGCCCAACTGCTGATGGTTTCAACTCTCCAGTGGGACACTGACATCTTATCCCCAAACAGAAGCTACTTTCCCAAGCCTTCTGCCCAAGTTCCTTGGGAAGCTACTGAGCACAAATGAACTAGTCCTCTATGAGCTCCAGATGAACAAGTTAGGGATGGTGTCAAGCTCTGGGACTGCAAGCGGAAAGCCTGGAAGAAATCCCAGGCCGGGCATGTCAGAACCAAATGCATGTGAACTTGACGGAGCCTGAAGAGTTTCTGAAACCACAATGCCAAATTCACCCAGGGATAGCCCCTACTGAGGGCTCACAGCCCCTGGCTTCCCAAACAAGAGGAAAATTTAAAAGGCAAGCACTCTAACCTCCAACCCAGTGTCCTCATTTTACAGATGAGGAGTCTAAGTCTCAGAAGAGATGAAGAGCCTTACCTAAGGTTGCTCTGCCAGTCAGTGTGCAGAGCTGGGCTAGGAACTCAGACTTTTCAGAGCTTAACAACCATACTCAGTTACCTCCTATGAATACGTGTACAGAGCATGTGTGTGCATGCACACACACACACACACACACACACACAGAATCTGCCTCCAGCTATTCTCACACTGACAACTCCGCAATGCAGCAACAAAAATTCTCATGTGGCCCAGAAGTGCCCAGAACTTTCAGACAATTCTGTCTGCCACTCCTCTGGCTCACTCACCCCTCCTACCCTCAGCACCTCTTAATCCAGCCTTCGGTTTCTTCTCACATCACTCCAAATATTCCCCTACTGCAGGAAATGTGTGCTGTTTTTACCCCTCCAGCAGGCCTTTGTCTCTCCATTTCAGGTGATTTCGAGGGACCTGTGGGTCACAGTGTGCCTGCCCAAGCCACCACCCCAGACACAACCCTCAGGCTGAGCCAGCGTTCTGGCTCCAGTGATTGGTACACTCACTGGTCCCATGATCTGATTGTGGCCAAGGAGAATCTTTGGCAGTCTCCTGGGGACTTTGGGAGAAAGAAACTTTCTCCACTCCCATAGACCACTTGGATTAGTACATAAGAAGGTATAAACCTGGAGACACAAGCCCATTGTGTTAATCTCCTATTGTTGTAGTAAAAAATTACCACAAACTTGGTGGCTTAAAAGAACATGCATTTATTATCTTATAGTTCCAGAGGTCAGAAGTCCTAAATTCAAGGCGTCACCTGTGTCCCATTCCTTCTAGAAGCCTTAGGGAATGAGTCATTTCCTTGACTTTTCCAGCTTCTAGGGGCTATCTCCAATCCTTGGCTTATGGCTTGCATATTCCTCCATCTTCAAGGCTAGTAGAGTGGCATCTTCAAAACACTCTATCTCTCTGATCTCTGCTTCTCTCATCACATTTCCTTCTTCTACTGTGACCCTCGTACCCCCTCTTATAAGGACTTCCATGATTACTTTGGGATCACCTGGATAACCCATAATCATCCCTATCTCAAGATCCTTAACTAAATGATATATGTAAAGTCACTTTTACCATGTATGGTAACACATTCACAAGTTGAGGATTAGGACATGGACATCTTTTGGAGGCCATCATTCAACCCACCACACCCATCCATGCAAGGAAGCTTAGCAGCAGCAAAAAAGAGAGGCCAACACCAACAGGCAAAGAGAGAAGAGCTAAGGGAGAGAGAGAGAGAGAAGAGAGCCCTTGATCCAGCTATGCCTGAAATCCCAACTTATCAGTTACATGAGCTGATGAATTCCCTTTTTGCTTAAGTTCATTTGATCTCAGTTTCTTTCACTCGCAACCTAATTTATTCTGACTGCTATGCATGCTACTGGCCAGATTTCCCTAGCTAATTCAGTTCGTCAAGGGCAAGCTTGATGCGTTATTGCCATGATGACATGTTTCACAAATCCAAAATTGGCACCCATAGTACAACAAGTACCCATAGATGTTTGGGGAGGAAGGAGGGCAGAATAGAAAAAGTGTATAGAATTACCCTGGGAACTGAGGTAGAAGAGTACAAAGAGCACTGCCCTGGGAGTCAAAGGACTTGGGTTTTATTTGCATTCTTGTGGGAGAGATCCACCATCCATATGAAGGATTATGTGGTTGAACATTCATTACAGCTGCATCCCATTCTAGCTTCTTTGTTTTCTAGTACATGATCCTATTTACAGAGACCTCAGTGCTAAGAACACTCTTGTTACTCTGTGTTTCTATCACACACAAAGTCATCACACCAAAAATGAATGAGAAGCCTGGGCTTTTGTGGTACATGGCCAGGGGCAGACACTCTATCTCTTTCCCATCTCCTTCTCATCCAGCTTTTGGCAGCAAAACAATGACTTTGAGAGAAAGCCAAGGAGGAGGAAAGGAAAAGAGGCAGCTGTTAAAAAAAAAAAAATTACACAGACACATACGTATAAAGCCCATCGACCATGCAGCCACGTGTACCCCCTGACTGATTCACAATCCAGACAAGAGAATATTCTATGCTTGCTTAGTATGCTTCTCTATTTTTAGATTTTTTTTTTTTTTGCAATAACAACTCACTAATTTAGGGAATTTTAAGAATAACATTTTGAGGGTTTTCTTTCTTTTTTCTTTCTTTCTTTTCCCTTTTGTTTCTTTTTTTCTTTTGCAAACCATGAAATGATCAGATCTCTAGGGCCCTTCTGGCACAATCTTGTTAAACTTTTTGGGAGCGTGTTGTCAGGGGGAGGGGCCAGAACGAACCCTAGGAATGGCCAAGGTATAGCAACAGTCCCACAAAAAGCAGGTACAGCCCATGCCCTGACTTCAGCTTCATCCAGGCAGAGGGGAATGAGGGGCCTGGACTGTTCCACTCCACAGGGGCTTGTGGAGGCACCATAGGGGGTGTTTTCCATGCAAGAGATGTTGCATTTCCAAGTCTACAAGGTAGAAGCAGAGCATTGTGCTTTCGGCTCTGGTCTTTTTCCCTGTTGGGCCTTGGGTTTTTTTCATGCAAAATGAAAATATTGGACCAGAAACCAATAAGAGTCTTTCCAGGAAACACAAAGGAACTTCTGGAGAGCTGGTAATGTTCTATTTCCAGAACTGGGTACTGATCACATGGATGTGTTCAGTTTGTGAAAATTCATTGAGTTGTACACGTAAGATTTGTGCATTTTTCTATGTGTGTATTTTACTTCAATAAAAAGTTTACATAAACAATAAAAAAGGGGAAAGTGGGTGTGAGTAGATATGGAGCAAATGGAAGTAAATTGTGTAAGAATGCTGAAGAAAGGATGAAGCAAATCACAGCTCCCCGCTTCAAGCCAAGCATGTTGGGGAAGAGAAGGAATATGGCCAAAACAGTCATTGTAACAGAAATGAGAAGTACTGTGCCCTTCGGACATAATTATTTGTTTTGTTTTGTCCAGTTTCAGATATGGTTTGATATCTTCATGTCTGATAGGGCAAGTTAGCAAAGAGTATTTTGAGACATGACTCTTTCTTGAAGTTCCCCATAAGAATGCTAGTGAGGTCTGCTGATAGGTAGGCTCTGGGTTATAACAGCCCACGCTCAGTCGGCTCCCTTGCTCTGGCACCAGCTGGTTGCAAGAAGTAGGGGAAAGGGCAAGTCCCATAAGACACTCTGGAGTTTGGCTTGACCTTCAAAGTGGTTGCAGTATCACCATCACACTTAAAGGGGTCATGGGTGGCTCAGTGGGTTAAAGCCTCTGCCTTCGGCTCAGGTCATGATCCCGGGGTCCTGGGATCGAGCCCCGCATTGGGCTCTCTGCTCAGCAGGGAGCCTGCTTCCCTTCCTCTCTCTCTGCCTGCCTCTCTGCCTACTTGTGATCTTTATCTGTCAAATAAATAAATAAAATCTTAAAAAAAAAAATAAAGGGGTCATGAATAGGGGTGCCCGCCTGGCTCAGTCAGTGGAGCATGTGACTCATGATCTTGGGGTTGGGAGTTCGAGCCCCACATTGGGGGTAGAGTTTACTTTAAAAGTGAAAAATAATTTAAAAATACAGGGGTTGTGAATAAATCATCAGTCCAAAGTGGCTAGGGTACACTCACTCCCTAAACATGTACTGAGCACGTGCCCCATGCCAGGCACCCTTCAAGGGACAAGGGACACGGCAGTGCACAAGACAGATAAAAATCCCTGCCCTTGGGGAGCATCCACGATTTGCTACATCACTTAATAGCTTTAAAGACTTATTTAATTTTTTTTATTTTGTGATAAAATATGTACAATATAAAATTCACCATTTTAATCATTTTTGAGCGTAATCAGTTCAGTAGTGGTAAGGATACTTACATTGTTATGCAGCTAGTCTCCATAACTTCCTCATCTTGCAGGACTGAACCTCTGTACCCATTCAACAGCAACTCCCCTTTGCCCCCTTCTCCCAGCACCTGGTACATCGCACTCTACTTTTCTGCATCTATACTTGAGGGGAAGAGACAATCATGGTGACGCGGGTTCCATCTGGCTCCAGGCTTTAATCAGGGGCATCCTCTTGTGTGCTCAGCACGGTGCCTTCAAGGAGCTCAAGGAGGATTGGGGGATACAGCAACCAGTGGTGATATGGGGCCGCCTGTGCAAAGTGCCAAGGGAGGAAAACAGCCCTTGGAGCTCAAAGGAAAGAAGTTGCTGTGGACCAGAAAGGATTTTAGCTGAGCCTTTGGAACAGATAGGCTTTGAATAAGGAGGGAAGAAGGAAAAATGCCATGCATTTTGGAAGCCTATTCGGCCAACCTCAGACTAAGCCCTGGAGGCAGTTCCTGGCCTTATTTCCCTCCCTGGAACAGCAGAGGTTGAATGGAACAGACCTGGCTGACAGAACCAGGGAATGCTCAGGCCCAGGTCTACTGGTAACATTATTTACTTCCACTGCCTTTCTTGGAGATGTTTCTAGTTGTTGACTGCAGGGAGTAGGGTGTGGACGGTTCTGAGCTTTTTAGCTAGAATATCAGAGTCTTGCTGAACTTGCTTGTTTTCTGCCTGTTCCAGCTGTCCAAGCACTCTAGATAGACTCCCTGCCCCGGGTCTCCCTCACCCCACCCTCCAGGGGGGCAGGGTGACTGAACAGGGGTTCCAATGGGGTAC
This sequence comes from Mellivora capensis, assembly GCA_004024625.1. Classification (NCBI taxonomy): domain Eukaryota; kingdom Metazoa; phylum Chordata; class Mammalia; order Carnivora; family Mustelidae; genus Mellivora; species Mellivora capensis. The sequence continues at coordinate 23,919 of PISX010023098.1, forward strand.
TGCAGCCCCCTGGGAGATGTGTCCGATGCGGACTGTTCCCAAGACTCAGGGGTGATGGGCAGGGTGGCCCAGAGAAACAGGGAATGGCCCTCTCTCTCCTCAGCTTTCTAAATGCCATCTGTCCCAAAACCTGAGCCTTGCTTTCCGCTACACCCAAACCACCCGTGGGACTGGTTCTCCCCAGCACAAACAGCTCTTTGTTTGCTGCTGGTATTCATTTATTGGCATCCGAACAGTTCTCTGTGGTTCCCTTTTGAGGCCAGTCTGAGTCAAAATGAGATTGGCAGAGGTTGGCAGGGGTGCCACACCTCTCTTCCACTCTCCTGCCCCCAAGCCTAGACCCCCAAACTTCCCCCTTCATCACAAACGCTGCCACTACCACCCATGGAATTTTCTCCCCACTCAGGTCCCATCCTTCACTTTTCCACATCTGCTTATCTAAGAAGCAAATCTCTTCTGAGGGATGAGATGTTGATAAAGTATTTCTGTTTTCATAGGAGTCTTCTACAGACACACTACCCTTACCCATCGAAAGAGAAATGCTTAGAAATTTGAGGCATTGTGATGGGTTTCTCAGGGCAGATCAGGGTGCCCCTCAAAGTACATTACCCACTCAGTTCTTCCTCTATACAGTGGACACCGGGGTGCAGTAGTTCTTAGTCCCAGCTCAACTTCTAATGTCTGTGTCTTTTTCCCCTTTGAGAAGGTCTCAGTTTCCCTGTCCTTACAGTAAAGGAGCTGGATTGGGTCATTACTGCTAGCCCCACCATTTGTAAGCCTATACAGGCAGGGAGGGATAAAATGATGCACTGACCCCAAAGAAAAGTTGTTTTTCAAGAACTCATGAAACTAGGAGACACTAAGTCTCCTCTGACTCTTTTTGCTCTCAGCTACTTGGGATGGCTTTCATCCAAGTAGAGCACCTTACAGTTTCAAAGGTGTCATCACTGCCCTGACTCAAGTCCATATTTGTTCAATAAATAACTGTGAATGTCTATAAGGTCCCATGTATTGTGCTGATTCTAAGGATATAAGCTTAATCTGCCAGCTGCTGGAAAAAGGAAGAGCATATTCAAAAGGAGCATAGCTTCTTGTGGATGGGACTTCGAATATAAGATGGGAGTGAATAAAAAGGGCCCATGTTTGAAAATAAGATGAGCCTTCAATAACAAGAAGCAGCCAACTTTGGGAAGGTCTAGAGGCAGCCTATGCAAAGGCCCTGAGGTAGGAGCTAAGGGCCCTAGACCAGTGTGAGGATCAGCAAGGTCAATGTGTTTGCAACTTAGTGAGCCAGGGTGATAGTAGGACATAAAGTTAGGAAAATGAGGCTGGATCATGCAGAGAGATATATGGGTTTTATCTTGGGTATAACAAGAAATCATTAGTTTTTTTGTTTTGGGGTTTGGTTGTTTTTTTTTTTTTTTTTACATTTTAGAAAGATCATACTGGCTGCTGTAGTATGGTCATCAGCGTCACTTTGTACCTCTCCTGGGCACTGTTCACAGCACCATCAATGTAAACAGAGCCCCCTGGAGTTGCACAAGGTAAAGCAGCCATGATGGTCTGCCCCAATCCCCGCAAAACTTCAGGTGCTCACAGACCCCTTTGCTAAGTGGTTCTGGAATGGAAAAAGTCCGAGTCTTCCTCAGGGGGCTTTGATGATGAAAATCCTCTGTCATCTTTGAGAAGCAGAGGGGAACTCTGGCTCTTCCAGTGTGTCTGCCCTAATCCCTGTAAACATTCGCTTCTCCCAAACCTTTTCATCTGAGAGGTCGAGCCAAGTGGCAGCAGACGCTCCCTCACTCTCTCCTCTCTTCAAGCTGACACCCTCTAAGCCTTTAAGCAGCATGTAACTCCCTCATCTCAATGCCCCTTGGAAGGGAGCAGCCAGCGGATTAAGTGATTCTGGGATCCAGGCACTGAGGAATTCGGGGCCTCTCAGATTTCTTGGCAGGAGTTACAAGTACATGCAGAGACTCTTCTTCAGAACAAGTTAAAATAATTCCTTCCAGGGGCAAAAAAATGCATGCTTTTGGCAAAGGCCTTCATAAGATGTTATCTCAAGAGACCTTCATAGGAGCCCCTGGGAGGGAAGGCAGAAGTTGCTAAACCAGGTGGGAAAATTGATGGGCAGGCAGGGAAAGACTTACAAGACTCCCACAGTGACTCGGGAACTGGAACTGGGGCGACCTCGTGTGATTTCTACACTCCTTGGGCTGGAGGAAGATTGGGCAGAGAAGGGCCATTTAACTGTGGGACATTTGTATCGTGGAGTGGGATGCAGGCACCACAAGGAGGGAGGCAAATACACATCATTGCTGTGGAAAGATTACTAGTGATACTTTAAAGTACAAAGCACATAATAAAATATATAATACAATCCAATCTGTGTAATAAAATGTATATTTTATTAAATGTATAGTTATTAAATTAAATGTATTATTTTATTAAATGTTTATTTATTAAATGTATATTTTATTACAGCACCTGGCTGGGTCAGTCAGGAGAGCATGGAACTCTGGATCTCAGGGTCATGAGTTCAAGGCCCACAATGGGTGTAGAGATTACTTAATAAATAAAAATTTTTTAAAAGTATGTATACATATATATGCACACACAAATATCTCTACGTGTTATATTACATTTCTTCAGAGGGACACCCGAGTGGCTCAGTCTGTTAAGTGTCTGCCTTCAGCTCAGGTCATGACTTCAGAGTCGGGCTCTTTGTTCATCAAGGTGTCCCTACCACACTTTCATCACAGTCAGAAAGCTGGGGACTCAGAGACGGGAACCAGGTAGTCCTGCAGTTACTGCCAGGGTTGGGACCAGGACCAGGTCAGCAGGCTTCTCTCTTTCCCCCCCTAGCACACGGTCTTCTCTGCTAAGCCCAGGAGCCAGCCTTGGGCACCCGAGGGCTCAATGCCTGGCTGTGTGTCCCATGGCTGAGAACCAGGGACATGAAGATAATGTTTCTCAGGGCTCCGGGGTGGCTCAGTCAGTTAAGCATCTGCCTTTGGCTGGGGTCATGATCCCACAGGGCCCTGGGATCAAGCCCTACATCGGGTTGCTTGCTCAGCAGGGAGCCCGCTTCTCCCTCTGCCTCTCCCCCTGGCTTGTGAACTGACTCTCATGCTCCCTCAAATAAATAAATAAAATCTTAAAAAAAAAAAAAAAAAAAAAAAAGGAAGGGCACCTGGGTGGCTCAGTCTGTTAAGCGACTGCCTTCGCTCAGGTCATGGTCCCAGGGTCCCAGAATCGAGTCCCACATCCGGCTCCCAGCTCCACGGGGAGTCTGCTTCTCCCTCTCACCTTCTCCTCGCTCATGCTCTCTCTCACTGTCTCTCTGTCAAATAAAATTTTTTTTAAAAAAGTAATGTTTCTCAGGGCACAGGGATGATGACATTACAGGGCTCTGGGCTTCCGCTCCTTGAATGGCTTCGCAGACTGCCACTAAAGTAGATGTGGAGCAAATCTCCCATGCCTCTGCCTCTCCGAGACTCAGTTTCCCTCGCTGTAGAGCGGTGTGCCGCGGGGGCGTGCGGTGGAGCAGACGCTCTCCCTCAGGGTCCTGAGGAAGGACAGGCGGGCCCTCCTAGCCCACCTGGGAGGAGTCCGCCGGCCGCCGGGCGCAGGACTTGGCGTTTGTTGAGTCAGGCTCCCCCCTGCTGGTGGCAGGTGGCACTCAGCCGCTTCCAGGGAACCGCTTCTCCGGGGTGGCCTATGGCGCCCCTCCCCCGCGGGGGGGAGGGGGTCCTTACGGAGTTGCGGGGTCCGCCTCAGTTTCGGGGGCACAGCCTGCTTTTAGCGGGCGGGGGCGGACACCCAGGCGTCCCGCAGGGCTCGCGACAGTCCCGCTCCACGGCCCGCGTGGCTTTTGAACGAACCCATGAAGAAACCTTGTTCCCAAAGATCTGAGCCCGGAATGTAGCTCTGCTTTGCAAACGCCCACAGAGCTGTTTGGGTGTTTGTTTGTCTGTCGTTGTTTTGTTTTGCTCTGCTCTAAGACATGCTGCAGGGCAGCGGGACGCGGGCGGACGGATGCTCGCCCTCTGCTCGGCCACCGCGGCAGAAACTCTCGCGGCCTCTCCAGCCGCACTCAGCTGTTACCGTCTTGACCTGCTTGCACCGCCGGCTTCCTTAGCCCTTCCCTCGGCAAATGCGCGACCAAGGAGACCCGGGGCTGCTTTTAACAGATGGAGAGCTACGTATTACTCAATTAGCAGGGACCTAGGGAAGGCAGAGATTTTTACTTGTGTTGTTTTGTCTACCTTTGTTGAGATAGTATAGACAAATAACCTAGGTAAGTTTAAGGTGTACAGTGGGATGATTTGATGCACAGTGGGATGATTTTGATACATTGCAAAATGCTGACCGCAATAAGGCTAGTTAACATTCCCGTCCCCTCACATAATTACCCCTATTTTGTGTGGGGCGATAACATTTACGGTTTCTCAATAACTTTCCGGTATATCACACAGTATTGTTGATTACAGTCACTGTGCGACCTCACTCATCCTATAGCTTGGCATTTATACAAACATCTCCCCATTTCCCCCACTCCCCTGCCCCGGCACCCGCCATTCTACTCTCAAATTTCTTTGAGTTCAGCCTTTTTAGATCCCAGATATAAGCAAGCACTTACTATGTTTCTCTTTCTTTGCCAGATTTTTTTTCACTTAGCACAGTGCCCTCAAGGTCCATCCTTGTCACAAAGAGCAGGATTTCCTCCTTTTTATGGCTGAATAATACCTCATTGTATATACAAACTACTTCTTCATCCATTGTCCATTGATGGATGCTTGGGTTGTCTCCAGTCTTGGCTACTGTGAATAATGCTGGAGTAAACATGGGGCTGCAAATATCCTCTTCAGGATAGTGATTTCATTCCTTCAGATATATACCCAGAAGTGGAACACCTGGATCACATGGTAGTTCTCTTCTTAATTTTTCGAGGAGTCCCCATGCTGATTTCCATAGTGGCTGCACCAATTTACACTCTCACTACTAGTGATAAGGGTTTCCTGTCCTTCACCTTCTCACCAATGCTTGTAATCTCTTGTCCTTTTGATGACAGCCATTCTAACAGGCAAGAGGTGCTATCTTTGTGGTTTTGATTTGCATTTCCCTGATGATGAGTGATCCTGAGCACCTTTTCATATACCTGTTGGCCACGTGAATATCTTCTTTGGGAAAATGTCTATTCAAGTACTCTGCCCATTTTTAAATCAGGTTGTTTGGTTTTTTGCTGTTGAGCTGTATGAGTTCCTGATATATTTTGGATATTAACGCCTTATCAGAGAGATGTTTTGCAGATATTTTCATTTATTCTATAGGTTCCCTTTTCATTTTGCTGATTGTTTCTTTTGCTATAGAAGCTTTTTAATTTGATGAAGTCCCACTTGTTTATTTTTGGCTCTGTTGCTTGTACTTTTAGTGTCAAATCTGAAAAATCTTTACCAAGACCAATGTCAAGGAGCTTTTCCCCAGCAATTTCTCAGACCCCTTGTCTTCATTCCAAGAGCTTTCCCTACTCACACCTTGCCCCACCTCTCATTCACTCATGCATTTAACAAATATGGGACAGGGAGAACTTAATATGTTCCAAGAAATGTCCTCAGGTCGGACATGAACAGACATTTCTGCAAAGAAGACATCCAGATGGCCAACAGACACATGAAAAAGTGCTCTACATCACTCAGCATCAGGGAAATACAAATTAAAACCACAATGAGATACCACCTCACACCAGTCAGAATGGCTAAAATTAACAAGTCAGGAAATGACAGATGCTGGCGAGGATGTGGAGAAAGGGGAACCCTCCTACCCTGTTGGTGGGAATGCAAGCTGGTGCAACCGCTCTGGAAAACAGCGTGGAGGTTCCTCAAAAAGTTGAAAATAGAACTACCCTATGACCCAGCAATTGCACTACTCGGTATTTACCCTAAAGATACAAACGTAGTGATCCGAAGGGGCACGTGTACCCGACTGTTTATAGCAGCAATGTTCACAATAGCCAAACTATGGAAAGAACCTAGATGTCCATCAACAGATGAACGGATAAAGAAGATGTGGTATATATACACAATGGAATACTATGCAGCCATCAAAAGAAATGAAATCTTGCCATTCGCAACGACGTGGATGGAACTAGAGGGTATCATGCTTAGTGAAATAAGTCAATCAGAGAAAGACAACTATCATATGATATCCCTGATATGAGGAAGTGGAGAAGAAACATGGGGGACTAGGGGGGT
>PISX010023099.1:0-30766 GCA_004024625.1 Mellivora capensis
AAGAAGTTGCTGTGGCTGATATCAAAGAGGTTACTGCCTATGTTCTCCTCTAGGATTCTGATGGATTCCTGTCTCACATTGAGGTCCTTTATCCATTTCGAGTTTATCTTTGTGTACGGTGTAAGAGAATGGTCGAGTTTCATTCTTCTACATATAGCTGTCCAATTTTCCCAACACCATTTATTGAAGAGACTGTCTTCCCATCAAAATTCCACCGGTATTTTTCAAAGAGCTGGAGCAAAAAATCCTAAAATTTGTATGGAACCAGAAGAGACCCTGAATCGCTAAGGAAATGTTGAAAAACAAAAATAAAACTGATGGCATCTCATTACCTGATTTCAGGCTTTACTACAAAGCTGTGATCACCAAGACAGCATGGTACTGGCATCAAAACAGACACATAGACCAATGGAACAGATTAGAGAGCCCAGATATGGACCCTCAACTCTATGGTCAAATAATCTTCGACAAAGCAGGAAAAAATATACAGTGGAAAAAAGACAGTCTCATCATCATCTTTATTAAATGAAAGTTTTCAACATGGAAATTAGCAGAATCCTGTAAGATAGCAGATAACTTTACAATATTTTTTATGTGAAAAATTGTCCCCATATCTTCCCTTTAAAAAAACACCTAAATTTCAGTTAAAGGAATAATTATATAAAAAAGGAATACTTATATAATTATATAATATATAAATTATATAAATCTATAATTATATAAATCTGTTGTTATGGGTTTCTGCTGTATTCATTTATTCCACTATGTATATTCCTGATGTCTCATTGTTTTTGTTGTCTAGAGTTCATATTTCTGTTTTCAACCAATGAAGACTTATGTGGTTCCATTAAACCTGACCTTTCTAGAGAAACACAATTTAGAAGGAGAAGGATGTATTTACTATTTTTATCATCTCCATAGAAAACTCTCTTTATTACTCATTAAAAACAATAGTAAATTTCCAAATGTTGTATACACTGTCAGTACCAAAATTTTTTATAACTATTCTTACAGACAACAACAAATAACAATGCCTTTAGTGGGACCTACCATTTTTTTAGTCGTGTGTATTGCACAGAATGTAATAACATTTATTAAGCTGTATTCTAGATGGAGGATAGAGGGTGAGGGAATCAATATCCAGGTTCACAGAGTCCCTTAGTTTTCCATTTATGAATATGAGCTCAAACTCTTGTGCATCTACTATAGGAGTACTGCAGAAATATATTGAATATAGGGGGGAACCCACCAACAATTTGGACTACATATCTTCTACATGTGGAAGGTAAACAGGACACAAAACAAAAGGACTGCGATTAATGGAATGGTGATAATTTTGGACAGTGATTAATTTTTTTCCTTTGAAAAACATTTTCAATGTTTCCTCTGAGATTAGGAAACAATATATTTCTTCACCGTGTTGTATTTTTCTGTTTGAGTCCCAGGAACAAATGATCAGTGCAGTCTTCTTTTTCACTTCTGCCCAAATCATTAACTGCCATAAAAAGTGGCTCATTGTTTGCTCCTCATTATCAGGATTCATTATGAAGAATCTTTATAGCTTTAACCTCCTTTCTTGAAGAGATTTTTTTTTAACTTCCTGAGATAAATCAAATTTACCTGCTTTGTCTATCTCTGGCAGGCCAGCTTATGTTCTTAGGATGTCCAGATACTCTGCAATCAAGGGGACTATTTCCTGCAGAAAAAAGAAAGCAATGAAATTTTATTCACACAATTGGGGTACCTCTTTATGCAGATCTATAATCTATAATATCATCTTTAATGGCTTTTCTGAAGTAATATGTGAAGTCATTAAATGACAGTAAGAGTAGGGCAAATCTCAAGGAGTTTTTAAGGATAAATATAAAAATGGCAAAGAAATATGGATAATTGAATAAATAAACAGCAGGGATAGCTCTTTGGGTATGACGGCATCTTCATATCACTTATAGGAATGCAATAGAATATATCACTAAGGTCATATGTGAATATAATATACAGAAACTACTAATTGATTATATGAAATTATCCTCCTAAACTATGAATTTTTGTTTTGCTGGTCAGTGCTATTTAGGGCTATTTCTAGGACTAGTTTTTATAGGACATTAAAATACATATAAAATGTCGGAATACCTTTTTCATCCTCAGTAAATTCAGGTCTTTCTTTTCATCATAAATGCACAGTATGTGTAAATTGATAAATCATCGCATTTTGTAGAAAATATTACTTGAATCCTTCTTTTTAGGCGTACTTTGTAGTTGGGTTTAGTTACCAGAGATGCATGGAAAGACATCTCAGGATAAGCTAAGTATTTTAACCTCACCTATTGCCCATGATCATAAATCAGGAGGAGTGTTTAATAAATTCAGAGACAAATTCAAGCAAGCATTGGTGACTACTAACATTGTTCAAGTTTCTTCAAGGCTGGTTTTAATCTTTTCAGGTGGAAAGGCTTACATACACAATATGCATTTTAGGATAGTAACTGTATTCCAAAAGCAAATTTAATTTGGACAATCAAGGAGAGATAGAAAGGGAAATGGTAACAGAAAGAATGGAAAATGCATATGTCCGATGGTTATTTAATAGTACCCTTAAACATTAGGTTTTTTAGGGCTTCTGAAAGAAGAAAGCTTTCTGCTTATGCACCATCTTTAAGAGAGTATTGTCAGAGCTCCATACATATATGTCACAGCTCCAGTGTCATAAAGTCTTATTAAATAATTGTTGCATTGATAAATTTCACCAGCATGTTGACTGTTTTAGTTTCAATTTCAGTGGATGCCATTATATTCCCAGCAAATAAAAGTAGATCAGAAAAAATGACAGCCTCTCACAGGTTGTACTAAATGCTACTGAGAGCAGTTAGTATTTTTAAAAGGCTCTTTTCTCTACCCAAAGGACTCTTCAGCATCAGATTTTCTGGCAGGATAATAGTAGGCTTTATTACCATCAACACAAGACTGTCAGTATATAAGCAGGATCTGAGATGCTATTCCTATACATAAATACACTGTTAGCTTTTTTAAGCAGTGTGATTCACGGCCTCATGTACAAATAGCAAGGGCATCCAAAGTGAGAAACCAACTGTCTGCCATTTACCAAACTTCATTCATTTTGTTGGAAACAGTACCAGCTTTCAACCTGCTAAAAATACCCTGTAACTAACTTAATAAAAGACAGTGCTCCCTTCCGGAATCTCAGTTCCAAGAGCGAGTCAAATGGAGAGTGAATGTTCTATTTAAGCTACGTTTCAAAGGCACCAACGTGAAGTTCACACATACAGTTGAAGGAAGTGACTAGTGTATTATATCATTTGTCATAGAGGACATAGCTTTCAAAATTAAAACCTTGTTCAAAAGAATTATGATAAAGGCTTACTGCCAGTAGGAAATGTCAATAAGCAAACAAAATTAATCCATGTGATGGAACCAGGACAGAATTTTCTCGCTGGACTGTAACTTCACCATAGAAGAAAATCTGATTTCTTTCAATAAGCAGTCATCTTTTTTAATGTTTTGTTTTTGTTTCAGTAAGCAGTTATCTTTCTATGTTCTTTGTGCCCATGCAGACAGTGCATGTAGTTTCATTTTTACACCACTTTCATCCTTTTAACAGTTAATACTTAGAGTTTTAGCTGAAAGCTTCCAGATACAATCATTCTTTTTCTGTGCATTTTCTGGATATCTCTGTATGCAGAACACCTGGATGAAGGACAGGGTTATCCCCATTTTTCTAGGAAATATCTTATATATTTCAAAATTTAAATTTATACCGAACTGCCTATTGTCTCTGTTCTTTTTTCTTTTTTATATGATGGTAAAATATACATAGTATAAAATTCAATATTTTAACCATTCCAAAGTTTACAGTTAAGAAGCGTCAAATACATTTACAGTGTTGTACAACTATCGCCATTCATCTCTAGAACTTTTCCATTATTGCATATTGATCTCTGTACCCATTGAACAAAAACTCTTCATTATCTCCTCACCCCAATCCCTGGCAGCCACAATCTTACTTTCTGTCTCTCTGAATTTTAACTACTCTAGGTGCCTCATGTAAGTGGAATTGTACCATATTTATCTTTTTATGACTTATTTCACTTAGCATAATGTCTTCATGTTTCATCCATGTTGTAGCATGTGTCAGAATTTCATTCCTTTTTAAGGTTGAACAGTATTCCATTATATCTGCCTGTATTTTTTATCCATTTATCTCTTGATGGACATTTGGGTTGTTTTCACCATCTGACTATTGTGAATAATGCTGCTATAAAGTCTGAGTAGTTTATTTTCTTCCTCTCATTTTATGCATACTTTTTGCATTATATTTATTTATGTTTCTAATATATTTTCTGTGGTGAATTATAAGCTTCTTGAGGACAGAGTTCTTGCTGGTTTTCCATTTATAATCCCATAGCACACAGCATAATTTTTAGACATAATGAGCGTTAAATGATACCATTTGGATCTCTAAATGCATCTCAGATAAATTGTAGAGTTTGTTGATAGCTGCCACCATCATCAAAAACAGGGACAGGAAAATAGCACTTTTAGCAGTGATTGATAAATTGCTCTTCATTTCTTGAGTCTCTAGTTTCCTTTAAGGAGGCTCAGAATAAATAGGGAAAAGAGACTCTTCTAGGCTATACAGATCAGTGTGATAAAGTACATTACTAAACCACTGAAACTAGTACAAAAATTGTATAAATGTTATCAGTGTGAATCTGAAAGATGTAAAATTTAAGTTTCCGCTCGATTCAATGAGTTGATTAACAGCTTTCTTTGTGACTATGATATAAAATCTCAGTAGATGACAGACCATATTTGCTAGTCTTGTCATGAAGCCTTGCAGGTGAATTAAATACCTAACTAGCCTGCCAATAGCTTTTTTTCTTTTTTAGCTGTGTAAAATGACTTTTTTTTTTTAGCTGTGTAAAGTGACTTTAGAAATATATTTTTTTAAGATTTTATTTATTTATTTGACAGAGAGAGATCACAGGTAGGCAGAGAGGCAGGCAGAGAGAGAGGAGGAAGCAGGCTCCCAGCTGAGCAGAGAGCCTGATGCAGGGCTCGATCCCAGGACCCTGGGATCATGACCTGAGCAGGAGGCAGAGGCTTTAACCCACTGAGCCACTCAGGTGCCCCTAGAAATATTCTTTAGCAAGATTATGTATTAAATGTTTCTGAATTTAGAGAAGGAGATAGAATTTAAAATATAATAATAATACAACCTACTGAGCACTTGCTCTGACTCAGATGCAGTACCAGGTACTAGCATTAATTATTTGATCATCACAGCTCTGTTAGGTTCCTGCTTTTATATCCCCTGGTATATATTCTGAGGAGCAGAGAAGACATTTAATTTGTCAGGAAGTTTGGCCAAGAATTGAATCCAAGAATTGAAATGACTTTAGACACCCAAATTCCAACTCCTTTTTATTATTAAACTTTTTATTTTGTAATTGATATATTCATGTATTTCTCAGAGTTTGCTTAATTTTTCTTTTCCAACTGTATGATTTTTCTTTTTTCCAAAATCTATATCTCTGACTTGGATCTTGTATCCACACCCCTAACCTAAATCTGATTTCAGTCATTTTGATTTTATGTCCTTTGCTACAGATTGCAGATTAGTTTCCACTGGTTGATCCAGATTATTGACCTCTAACTTCATTCCCTATAGATATTATACCTGCTTACATTTTACTTATATGCAGTTAAGTCTAGGGTTTTGACTTCTTTTATTGCTTATCACTTTATTCATGCTACCCCTATATCTCCCCATTTAGATTCTTTCCAGTATTAAGTATAAGTCTTTATTAAAGCAGCCAGGTAGAAATAAAATATTAAATAACATTCTATTTAAATGAGTTACTCATTTTAGAGCAAGAGTATAATGAAATACATCTATGACACAGTTAAGCGCCTTGATGCTTAAACTAACCTGGTTTCCTCCTCGTCTTAAGCAGAAGAAATCTGTCATCAGTCAGTCAGAAGCCTTTCTGTAGACTGTGAGATTCAGGTTCTTGTTTTTGAGAATTTAAGGGCAGATTGCTATCAAGAGCTCTTTAAAGTTTTAATATGACACATGTCAATCGCCAGTTTACAAATAATCTGGAAAGGGCTTCTGCTTGCTTTTCAAAATTTGCCATTCTTAATTCTTTAACTTTTTTTCTTGTGGTTAATCAGAAATTTTAGAAAAAACATCTTGGCATTCTTTTTTTTTTTTAAATATTGACCTTCAGGCCAAAATACTCCTTTTTTAATTGAAGTATAATTACCATACAGTATTCTGTTAGTTTCAGGAGTACAGCTTAATGATTTAACAGTTTTATACTTAACTCCTTTGCTCACCATGATAAATGTAGTTACCATCTGTCACCAAGCAACATTATTACAATATAGTCTTCATAGTTTGTTTCTTTCTTAGATTATTAGCGTTGCACAGACAGTTTATATTCGTGATTCAACTCAACTGAAAATTCCTTTTGGTAAGAATAGGAAATCAAGGTTTTAATACTGTGGAAGCTTTAACTAGAAAAAATAATGTGTTGCTTTTCATTTCTTTGTGACAAAATGGTGTAATACTTTAAAAATTTCTCCCAAACTTACTATAGACATGAGGTAGCATGATCCTTATCATCCTTTCACTCATTTTACTCCAAATATTGCTTCTTCTTTTCCATAGCTACCAGTACTGAATAGTTTCTTGTTCTATTTCAGTTTTAACCCCTCAATATCCCATTATTACGATTGTTGGCGTTTCTTCTATTTTGGTCCTTAACTAATACAAATCCATGGTTCATTAACTATATAAACAATGGGAACTGTGTGAAGTGCTTTTCTCCTTATGGATTTTGTGGGTGAAAAAGAAGGTTAGAAGAAACTGTATCCCAGACAACTTTGTTTTTGTCAAAGCCTGATATACCTTTAGTGATCTGCTGAGAGAAGAAATATTAAAAAGCGTCATATAAAGCAGTCATTTTTATTCTGAAAAAGGCTAGCTTATGCAGTAAATCAGAACAAAGCTTCCAAGTGAGAACATTATTCTTCTGAATGACAAAAATGAGCTGCTTTGTATTATATCCAATGGGAGGAAAGGAAAGGCATGTAGATTTCAGGCTAACAGAATGTATATTTTGCTGCTGAAGGCATGGGCAACCCAACAGTTGTGGGATTATTCTTTACCTAATGATCCATAGACCATTTAATGGGTATGATGCATTATTGAAAGATACCAACAAGGTGGAAATGGGAATTGTGTGGACCCAATGTGGTAATGATGGGTAATTTATATATGGGACATTCTTGGTACTTAAAAAATCTATTGCTTACCTAAAATGTATAGTATGGTAGCAATACAAAACAAACCAACAAATAAAGAAGGATAAAAGTATTTCAAGAGTTTATTCAAGCTAGAATAGAAAGGCTGGTGTGGTTCTGTGTCTGCTGCATTATTCAGCTGAAAAAGTCTTATGAAATGTGCAATCAGACTTTTTGCAAAATGTGATAGAAACAGTGATCACAGATGTCAGTTTTCCTTCCTTTCCTCCTCCTTCCCTCCCTCCCTACCTCCCTTCCTCCCTTCTATCTATCTATCTGTGAATAAGCAGGGCACAGAGGATCTTTAGGGCAGTGAAACTACTCTCTGTGATTCCATAATGGTGGATTTGTTCAAATATATAGAATGTACAACACCAGGAATGAACCCTAAGACAAGCTTTGGAATATGGATGATAATGATGTGTCAGTGTAGGTTCGTCAGTTATAACAAATGATTTGCTCCAGTGAAGAATTTTGATGGTTTGGGAAGTTGTGTGTATGTGGGAAGAGGGGGTATGTAGGAAAACTCTGTATCATCTGCTTAATTTTACGTGAACCTAAAACTGTTCCTAAAAAAGTCTATGTTAAAAAAATTAATAGGATTTTTACTGAGTTGGCTGGGAAGATGGTAACATATGCAAAATTGAATATTTTTCTTTGTTATAGCAGTAAGAGAGGTATAAATGGGAAAACTATTCTATTTTCTCTTCCTAGCCTATTTTAATTTATCTTGTTCTTTGCCTAACTTCTTAAGAACCTATGTGTTCTCTCTTTATCCGCCTTTCATTTCTGACCCCACGATGCTGTCCTGGAGTCTTCTTCATTATCTTTAAACTACATGTTTCTCCCTTAGCCTCTTTTCCTGGTTTACTCGCATCCTTTTCTTACTGCTCTTTTATTCCATCATCCTCTTTCCTTACAACCAAGGAAGCTAAAATACATTTTGGGAAACCATATCTCTCTTTCTTTCATACTTAACGAAATCACAAAAGTATGCCAGGTATCATTAATTGTTAAATTATTTATTTATTTATTTATTGAATTGTTTATTTATTTATCATTTATTTATTTATTATTTATTTATTGAATTGTTATATATGGAGACATGGTCCACATATGTTCATTGAGTATACATTGTGCACCAGCAACTGTGAGTAGTGTCATGGCTGTCTTCTAATAAATCATATGGATAAGTTAAAAAGAAGCCATGATTTCAGAATTAAAATTCTAGCTTTTAATAGTATAAACAGTAATTCCAGATGTTTCTTTAGACCATAAACTTTATAGTATGTACAGATTACCAGGTATTTGCCTTGTCCATGTAGCTGAAGTAAACTGACTAATATGAAAACTGTCTCCACTTCCTAAAACATAGAATATGCCTAGAATTTTGACATAGATATAAGGCTTCTCAAACTATTGGCTTTTGTGAACTTCTCAGGTTATTATCTTTTGTGAAATTGCTAAGCTACATTTAAGAAAGCTTAAGCTAACATTTAGAATGACGAGAGACTGAATCTGCCAGACTTAGTTTTATGACCTAAAGTTATTTGAATTTCCTGAGCCTTGGTGGTCTTTTTTGTATTGAGAGGCTCATAATAATACGTACCATATTTGGTTTTTGTAAGACAAGATAATTGTTTCATGGTCCTTAGTGCAGTTTGTGGAGGTAGGTTTCATTAATAATAATAAATTAGAAAATCTGATAGAAAACATTGCATTTGCTAATAAGGAATAAATATAAGATATACAGATAAACATCATAAGAAATGTGTAAGAAGAAGGTTACAAAACTTAGTATGAGTAAATAAATAAATTCTGCAGGCTTGGTTGGAGAGAGCTCATATTACAGAAGTTTATTACTTCTAAAGCAATATACACATTCAGTACAATTCTAATAAAAAAAACTTAAATGACTCTAAGAAAGTATAGAGTATACTTGTCCTTAATATTTTATTATAATGTGAGTTTTATTTGATTTTCCAGTCAAATGAGTTTAAATTTGCTGTTATTTATATGAAAAAATACTAAGCATGAATTCAGCATTTGTTTAAATGCAGTAATGTATTTTTATCATTAACACAGTTTTGGTGAATAGAAAATTATTCATAAATGCTAGGTGCCATTATGATTCTTAGTGACATTTAAATTTCAAGTATGTGCTCTTTGAAGTAAATTCAACAGAAATTGCAATGAAAAAAGTAGTTAGTTAAAAACAGTAAGTAATATTGTTTCATTTTTCCCTCTCGTTTCATTTTTTCCTCTCTCTTTCCCATGATCCTCTGCCTTGTTTCTCAAATTCCACATATGAGTGAGATCATATGATAACTGTCTTTCTCTGATTGACTTATTTCGCTTAGCATAATACCTCTGGTTACTTACACATGCAAAGCATATTAGTTTTTAACCTGCTTGGTGATGATAGAAATAATTTGCAAAGAATTATCAAATAAGACACGTGAATTTTCAATGCAAATGTGATTGATTAGAAAAAAGATATTTGGAGATGAACCTAGTTTCAGCTATAGCTAATGAGTGTAAAACTACAGACTTTATAAGTGAAAACCTTTATAAGAGACGTTGTTGACCCTGAACATATCATCCACTGCACAATTCTGTGAGACCTTAAATGGTTTGCCATTTCTGCTCCTCATTTTGGCTATGATGGTCTTAGAAAGGTGATTTTTGTTTTTTTTATGTTTTAAAAAAAATTTATAATGAAATTTGTGATGATTCTGCAAGTTTATCTTCTCAGTTATATGCTAGCTTAGCTGTGTGTATTTGCTGTTCAGAAGTTTCACAGTTGACTTTTAAATTTTTCTTCATAGATAATAAAAGGATCATGATAAGAGATAAAAATTTATATTTCAAAGAAGGTGAATATTGACAGTTTCATTTGATTTAACCTAATACTGCAAGAAGAGTTATAACCATACGCAAGCTTTAAACAACCACAGACATTTTCTGTGCTCAGCTAAGTGATTGAAGGGCTTACCAAGTTGGCTTATTTGTTTTCATTTTTCTCAGGAATGAACACTTCCAATGAACAATCATGTTTCAAAGATATATACATTTTTATTATTTGATAGAATTGCTTTGATTAAAAAGAAACTTTGAGAGTTGGATGAAGTAAAGGACTGTAGAGAACTGAATCTTTTTTGTTTTTAAATATTTTATTTATTTATTTATTTATTTATTTGACAGAGAGAGAGAGAGCACAAG
The DNA here is from genome assembly GCA_004024625.1 of Mellivora capensis. Lineage (NCBI taxonomy): Eukaryota > Metazoa > Chordata > Mammalia > Carnivora > Mustelidae > Mellivora > Mellivora capensis. The sequence goes on from PISX010023099.1 coordinate 10,552, forward strand.
CAGGGGAAGTATCAGAGGGAGAGGGAGAAGCAGACTCCCAACTGGGCTCAAGTCTCAGGATCTCAGAATCATGACCTGAGCTGAAGGCTCCGAGACCTGAATCTTTGGAGATTCAGTGGTAAAATATTAGTGAAAAAATGAGTAACTTTACATGGTGTCTTTGTTTACCAAAAAAGTCCTCTTACTAATATTTATTTGAGATAACAAAAGAGGCTATCCGTTGGCTTATTTTTTTTAAAGATTTGATTTATTCATTTGACAGAGATCACAAGTAGGCAGAGAGGCAGGCAGAGAGAGAGGAGGAAGCAGGCTCCCTGCAGAGCAGAGAGCCCGATGGGGGACTCAATCCCAGGACTGTGAGATCATGACCTGAGCCGAAGGCAGAGGCCTTAACCCACTGAGCCACCCAGGCATCCCTATCTATTGGCTTATTTCAATCCACTATTGCCTAAATATCTTGAGACAGACTTCTTGTTTTATCACATTTGAAGAAAGTTAACCTTCTTCATTGTCTAAATGCTGAGGTTATATAAAGTCTGTTTTCTTTGATGAAGGAATCAGTGTCCACACTTTACAAGGATGTCCTAGCAGCGGATGACTACAATCTAAATTAATAATAACTCAGACCACTGAAATTTAGCAGGGGCTGACTCCCTCTGTTTGTTTGATTTAAGAAGGAAAAACTGAGGGCGCCTTTGTAGCTCAGTGGGTTATGCTTCTGCCATCTGCTCAGGTCTCTCTCCGTCAAATAAATAAAATCTTTAAAAAAAAAAAAAGGAAAAGCTGACATGAAAATTAAGTGATTTATAGATTTGTGTATTCATAGAAATGTCAAGCAAAAATGAACTTAGAAATGATCCAGCTCGGCTTTTTGGGGGAGTGAAGCTGGAAGGGGTGATGAGGAATTGCGGTATACAAAAGATGATGATTATCTCTAAGTCGCTTAGCTACTAGTACTGGGGCTATGACACCAAATAAAGTCTTCTGACTTTACATCTTGTGTTAAGAAACCCTAGAACATTCTGGAAATGTTCTGGGAAATCTCTAGATGAATTAGAGGCCTACACATCAGGTGATGAGTTTTAATCATTCTAATTGTAACTAAATTTGATTCCTTTGAGCTTGTTTAAAACTAAGTGTCCATTAATTTTAGAGACTTCCTGAAGAACTGTGATCTTGTTAGAGTACTGATCTGGTAAGTGATAGGGAACACGCAAATTCCCCATGTTGCTTAAACATGTTGAATAAATTACAATTGTCAGGATGTTCCTGGGCTTCCTGGAGAGCTCCTAAGGGATGCCCACAAGATTACCTTGGCTGTGATCAAAGGAAGATCTATACCTTCTAAATGGGGGGAGCTTCAGAGTAACAATCTGGTTGAGGGTGTTTAGGGAACATCCTTTCAAGAGGTATTGGAAGGTATAGGAAGCCACTCCTTCCTACTCGTTCTGCTGCGATAAATATCATTGGCTTCAATCCAGGGTCTCACTGGGTGTTGAACCCAAGAGTCCATTAGGATTCAGTCTAAGCATTAGCTGCAGCATTTCTTCAGGAATAAATTTTATTAACATTTTATTTGTACAGAATAATATGACCATACTTCTTCACAAAATAAATGTAAACTATGATTAAATCACCTTTTATTAGTTTTTAAAGATTTTATTTATTTAAGAGAGAATGAGAGAGAACATGAGAGGGGAGGGGGTCAGAGGGAGAAGCAGACTCTCTGCTGAGCAGGGAGCCTGATGCAAAGCTCAGTCCTGGGACTCTGGGATCATGACCCGAGCTGAAGGCAGTCCCTTAACCAACTGAGCCACCCAGGTGCCCCAAAATAGTTTGTTTTAATTGTGTTCTTTAGAAAGTGTTTCACTCTCATTTAAATCCAGAGAAATGAGAAGCATAGTTTCTGAATGGCTATTCCATCAATATAAGGTTGCTTTGTATAGAGTAAGTGGAGATCAAAATTGCTTCTTGTAGGAAATTTTTTCACAGCAATAAGAAAAAGGAGATGTGATATACAGTTAGCATTTAAAAAGCACTGGATGAAAACCTGAAATAAAGTGTTTGCACATTTTTTAGGCCAGGTCATCTATATGTTTAACCACCTAATAGCAAACTTTTTAGAGGTGATAGGAATGGAAGTGATCTCAAGTTAGAGGCTGAGGGGAGATGGTTCGTTTTAGTATTCTTGGGCTTGGCAGAGTATATGGTATGGGGCTCAGAGCCAATCTATGAAGGCTCTAGAAATTTTTTTTAAAAAGAGGGTTTTAGTTAAAATTCATGTCTTTAAGTATTATTATATTCAGTTAACAAACAACGCACACACGCATCATGAGGAGCTATTTGCGAGGGCAAATATACCCACTGCAGGTGACCTCTCAGCCTAAATATATCTTTTCTTCTACCCATTTACAATACCATCTGTAAAACAAAATTTTTCCTCCTTTTCTTTTTCTTGATTTACCTTTAAAAATAAGTGCCCTGAGGTTCCAAATACTCAATGATAAATGAGGTTGGATTACAGATGTGTATTCTTTGCTAAAGTTTTAAGTGTCTTGTCAGAGTTTTCTATGGAATATCTGCCATCAGTATTTAAGGAAACTTAGGGATGTGCCTTCTGTTATTTTTAGAGATGGAGCAAGGATTTCTTTGAAAGAAACTTTCCACAAACACTGACACTGAAGTTGCAGAACTTTGAAAGCAAGAAATGAAAAATGTCCAGAAGAGAAAACAATAGCCAAATAAGAAAAACAAGTTTGAGGGGATTCATTGGCGTCAAAAAGAATTTATTATCTCATTAGTAATCGCACAAGTAAAAATTAAAAGCAGTTTTTGGCCCACTACTATGATAAAGGCAAAACCAAAATGCTGCTCATTGTTATTGAGGGAAATGGGCAGTCTCAAAACATCTAATGGGAATTTGGCAGTACTTAAAAAAGGCTTTAGAAATGTGCCTAATTTTAGACTCAGAAAGTCTTCTTAGAGGAATTTAGGAATTTGTCCCAAAGAAATAAAGATGTGTGAAGATTTTCATTATAGTTTTTTTATATTATTGAACAAATATAAATAATCTCCTGTCCTGTAGTAGAGACTGACTACATAAACTCTGGTATAATACATACAATACAAGATGAAATTCTACTAAAATATGAAAATTATGGGGATGATTATTGACATAGAAAGACATTTATATATGTCTTTTTTTATTATATTATATCATTATATCATTATATTATATATAATGTATAATGTATATATATGTATATAATGTATATAATATATATAATGTATATCATATATAATATATATATAATGTATATATATAATATAATAATTATATTATATATAATGATAAAACAAGTTTAAAAAGTAGTAAAAATTAGGGGTGCCTGTGTGGCTCAGTCGGTTAAGTGTCTGCCTTCCACTCAGGTTGTGATCTTGGGGTCCTGGGATCCAGCCCTTTGTCGGGCTCCCTGCTGGGTGGGGAGGCTGCTTCTCCCTCCCCTTCTGCCCCTCCCCCCCTGCTTATGCTCTTTCTCAAATAAATAAAATCTTTTTAAAAAAAGTAGTCTGAATGAATAAAAATGTCTAGTAGGATATACAAGTGGTTTTCCTTTTTTTAAGTAAGCTATGGATTTTATTCTGTTTCCTGTTTCCTTGGTGTTAGTCGTGATCTCTCCCTTTTCATTCATAATTTTATTAATTTGGGTCCTCTCTCTTTTCTTTTGGACTAGTTTGGCCAGTGGTTTATTGATCCTATTGATTCTTTCAAAAAACCAGCTTCTAGTTTCGTTGATGTGTTCTACTGTATTTCTAGTTTCTATCTCATTGATCTCTGCTCTGATCTAGATTATTTCCCTTCTTATGTGGGGGGTTGGCTTAATTTGTTATTAATTCTCCAGTTCTTTAAGGTGTAAAGAGAGCTGGTGTATTTTGGATTTTTCAAGTTTTTTGAGCGAGGCTTGGGATGGCTATATATTTCCCCCTTAGGACCACCTTCGCTTTATCCCATACGTTTTGGACTGAAGTGTCTTCATTCTCATTGGTTTCCATGAATTGTTTAAGATCTTCTTTGATTTTCTGGTTGATCCAAACATTCTTAAGCAAGGTGGTCTTTAGCTTCCAAGTGTTTGAATTCCTCCCAAACTTTTTCTTGTGGTTGAGTTCCGGTTTCAAAGCATGGTGGTCTGAGAATGTGCAGGGAATAATCTCAGTCTTTTGGTATCAGTTGAGCCCTGATTTGTGACCCGGTATGTGGTCTATTCTGGACAAATTTCCATGTGCACTCAAGAAAAATGAGTATTTTATTCTGATTTCACCAGATTTTCTGCTACTGTCCCTTTTCCTTTTGCAGAACACAAACCAGGATATTGTATTACATTTAGTTATCCTGTCTGCTTAGTCCCTTCCCGTCTGTGACAGTTTCTCAGTCTTTTCCAATTTCTCATGACCTTGACACTTTTGCGGCGTAGTGGCCAAATGTTTTCAAGGCGGTCTCTCAATTTTGATTTGTCTGATGTACTTCTCATTAGACTGGGATTTTGAGTTTTGGGGAAGAAGACCACAGAGGTTAAGTGCCATTCTCATCTCATCCTGTCAGCAGGTACGTGACAACAACCTGACTTATTACTGGAGATCACAACTGTGATTGCTGGGTTTAAGGCGCCATCAACCTGGGTTTCTCAAAGAGCCTATGCTCTTAACAATTTCCCTGTAATGCAAAGCCATAAGTCCTTACCTTAGGAACAGATGTTCTCTAATCACTTGATTGGTAGGAACTGAGCAAGCTGAATTTTCTTGACAAAATTTCCTAGACAAGAGGGTTCTAGTGACAGGAGAGGAATGGGCGGCCACCCTGTATGATATTGCTTTCCCAGAAATGAGGCCACAGACTCATTCCTGACTCCTATCAGTTCCTCCTGTGCCCAGAACTGCACTTTTGTTCCCTCTCTGAGAAAAATTATGAAAATCTGCTTCTAACATTACCTCTCAGAAGTCTAACAATACTGAGTTAAGAAAGATAATAGAATTTGATTATAGTTTTTTGCACACCAAAAGTTAATTTCCTCAACTTTCAGAGAACTGCTATAAATGTCTAACCAACAATAGGCAAGTGATACATTAAGATAATTCATGACAAAGGAAATATGAATGTCTTTTAAACTTTTGAAATAATGCTCTTATTCTCAGTAGGATAAATGTAAGTCCAAATTGTAATGATAATATTTAAAAATTATTTGAAGTAGGAAAGACCAGGATGCCTCATTGCAAACTGTGTTGACAAGGGTTTGGGAAAACAGACACTTCCCATTGTTTATTTTAAAGTAAATTGGTTCAACTATTATTGAGAGCAATTAGACATTATGTTTCACAAAAAGAAATATAATTTTTTGACTTAGTAATCCCACTTTTACGTTATGTTTTTAGTATGTATCATATTTATATATGCTGGCGTGTGTATAAGATTTTATATATATATATATATGTACATATATATAAATCTTTGTAGCAGGAGATTAGTTAAATAAATTGTTTCATCAGGATACAGTGAATAGCTAAGAACTTTATGTGTACTAATAAAGGAAGATCTCTATAATATAATATTTTAAGTTAAAGCCAAAAGTGAAAACATAGAGCAGAAGGACAGATAAGCTGCTGTTTGTTTAAGGCTAAATATTTTATGTGCTGTTTAATATGCTTAGGCTCTATCTGGTAGGATATATATGAAACTAGTAACAGTGGTTCTATCTCCAGAAGGGAATTGGATGGCTAGGGTCAGAGATGAACAGAGTCTTATTTTTCACTGTGTACCATTTTGTGCCTTTTGAATTTTATATCATGTATATGTATAACCTATTAAAAGAAAACAAATTAAAAAAACAACATTTTTGTAAAACAACAACTGTACCAGCTCTTTTAAAAAATATTTTATTTAAGAGAGAGAAAGAGAGCAATCTTTTCTTGCTTTGGCTTATAAACAGTTGATAAGACTTTTTTATGCTCCCCAAGACAAGGAAATGACTGTTTCACAGTGTTTCCAAGGGCCTCATGTCCTATGTGAAGCATTTATAAGACATTCTTCTATAATATGTTCCCAATATTCAGATGTTTGTTCATCTCTCTTTCTTAGTTGGATGCCCAATCTTAATGATGTCCCCTTCGTGATGAATCTTGCTCCCAAACTTTCTTTTCTTTCAGCACAGTTCCTTTTCTGCAGAGCACACATTACTTAGATAATAGATACAGAGATAGAGTTATAAATATACAACTTTACAAATATAAATATATAAATTTATAAGTATTCATAAATATGTAAATTCATAAGTTAAAACTATTTGTATTCAGATGGACAAGGATTAGAATTCTTTTTTGTCTCTGACTAAACTATAAAGTTACTAAAACCCAGACAAGTTATGTAATCTCCTTGAACTTCAGATACTTAACTCTGCTGAAGTCTGAGGATTAAATGATATAAAATAATTTAAGTTGTCTAACATTCTCTGGCATAGAGTACCCTGCATCGGCTCAGGTCATGGGAGAGAGCCGATGCAGGACCCTGCATCGGGCTCTCTGCTCAGCAAGGAGCCTGCTTCCCCCCCACTCTCTCTCTGCCTGCCTCTTTGCCTGCTTGTGATCTCTGTCTGTCAAATAAGTAAATAAAATCTTAAAAAAAAAAAAGGAATTATTGGCACACCTGGGTAGCTCAATCAGTTAAGCATCTGCCTTCAGCTCAGGTCATGATTCCAGTGTCCTGGGATCGAGTCCTACATCGGGCTCCCTGCTCAGCAGGGAGCTTGCTTCTCCCTCTGCCTGCTGTTCTCCCTGCTTGTTTGTGCCATCTTTCTCTCTCTGACAAATAAATAAAATATTAAAAAAATATATAAGGAATTATTAACTCTGGTAGAAGAAGCTTTGGGATATAAAGGAACTCTGTATGTTACCCTAGGGTTGAGGGAGAGTAACCAAAGAAGGACACGCTTGGAAGAGGCTTCCTCCTTGTTGGAGAAGATGTCATTCTGGACTCTGGGTAGTAGAGATGTTTACTGGTTTAGTCAGGTCTGGGATTGTCTGCAGTTCCTGGGGAAGCATTGGGCCCGGGGAAGCAGACAGGCCAGCAGGTGATCAGCAGTTGGTGATGTGGCTGGGCAGTAAGGCTGGTGTCAGCCAAAGTAGAAGGCCTTTAGAGTATGCAGGCTTTCACAAGTGTGGGGTTTGATGCACTTGGGCTGTGACCCTCCAGGCCTCCATATCGTCCTGAAGCTCGGAGGGCAAAGGCCTTCAGAGTAAACGGTGTATGTGTGTGTGTGTGTTGGCTGAGTTGGAGTAGTGGGTGTGTGTGTATTGGGGGGTTGTCTGGTTTCTATGTCTGTAGGACCGAGGAAAGGTTATTGGTATTTGTAGGTTGCAAGGCCGTAGAGGGACTATGTTCTAGGCCAGTGACTGGGCCAGCCTCAGTAGGATGTTTTTACCCTCATAAGGCTGACCCCCCCAGCCTATACAAGAAATTTTTGAAATCTCCATCCTCTTGTGATGTCTTTCTAATGCCTCCTATTGAGAAAGCTGATCTTTGTGTTCACTTTAAAGGAACAGGTTTCCAGGAATTCCCTAGTTTATCACAGAGCATATAATGAAGGGTCCATTTGAAGCTGAGAAATAATAAATTGTTAACCGGCATATCAGCTATACTATAAAACCAGTTAATTATGTCTTATTAGGATGTAATTTTTCCTCCCATCATATTTTATCTGAAAAAGTGACAGGCTCTTCTTATAGGGAGTGGTATTTTCCAATGATTAACCAAGAATACAGCTTCACTTTGTAATAGCTGAGTCAGTGTTTGAATACAAATCCAAGTTTTATTTATGGAATTTAAATGTGGTTAGCACCATTTTGTGTGTTGGCTTATTCCAAAGAAAAAAGAAATGACACTCTGCAAGGTTTGAACATCAAGAATGCATTTGAATTATCCAGATTGTCTTTCAGTGGGCTTTAAGTTTTTTTAAACTATATTGGTTGCTTTTTTGTCTCTCTATTGATCTCTACTAATAAATTCTACAGTTACTCCCTTGGCAGTGAGCAGACATGCTCCCACAGCAGGCTGTAACACTTTAATACTTTGCCATGGTCTTAGATTTCTATTCCTTTTAAGAACATGGTCTTATTTCTTTATGCTTTGGAGAGAGTATCTGGTCTTTTTTCTTAGCCTGACTCTTATTTTCCCCTGTTGCTGTGAGAAAGGTATCTTAACAGATTTGAACACGTCCACTGCTCATCAGAGTATGCCAAGCCCAATCAGTGAAGTTTGAATCTTAGGTTTCTCTTCGTGTTAAAGGTACAGGGAATACTTACAGCCTCTAGGAGTCCATCTCATGGGAGGTATCTGTACCTTCTCATTCTTTGCTGGACTCATTTTCCTGTCCCTTTTTGTCCTTAGCTAGGAGTCACCTCCTGGGCACAATTTGACTTCGTCAGCCCGGGAGGTGACCTCTCACCCTCTCTCTTTCACTGTGGAGGCTACACGAGGTTGCTGTGAAATAGAATACTGGATTTGAATTCCTGGACCTGCCACCTCTTAATTATGCTATTTCCGTAAACTGAGGAACAGTTTATGTGTGCAAAAATGGTTTGCCAAATTGTAAAAATTAAATTATAAAAATGCAATACAGGGATACTGGATGATACTATTGAGAATGATAGTGATGATTTTGAGGGTTAGGATGTTTATGGATACAGTGAGCAAGCCCCTTCTAGGTCACAATTTTCTAGACAAATTCCACATTAAACCTTTACTTTCTGCTTCCAGGGAAGAATAGTTCAGACTTTCTTTTGGTGATTTTGCCCTGCTGCTCCTTTTTTTTTTTGGATATGTGCTATGTCATCTGTATTTTTTTCTGGGACCTACGTAAAGCAGGAGATAATACAATTTTAGGACAGCTGGTTTCTGGGTCAATTTTGATGTCTCATATCTAGTAAGTTTCCAATTTAATAAGACAGAGTTGAAATGTGTTTATATTGATTTTTAAAAGAGCAAAATGAGAAGAATTATAATTTAATAGATCCAAGAAGTATTGGAAGAGGAAAACTACAAGTAGCTAGTTTAAAGTGACATTGATTCCCACTGAGATGAAAACAAGGGATGTAAATGTATTTGAGAACACCCCATTTTTGTATTGACCAAAGGGTTATAAACTTTTTGTCATCATAAATGGATTTCATAGCAGACTTTTCATGTGTAATTCTATATAAGGTCAATAATTCTGTCTTTTGTGAGCATAGACTTATTTATCAAGCCCCTACTTTGTGCAAAATACTGAGGTTGGTGTTTTAATCTCCACTTATATTTGGAGTAGACATACTTATGCCTGATTTCTAAATGAGTACATAGAAATGCAGGTTAGCACTTTGTGTGAGGGTGAAATATCTACAAAGATTACATTCCCAGATCAGTATTTGGTCCTACTTTTCTTAACCCTGTCCATCTTTAGATATAAGAAACAGGGATTCTGAACATAAAACAACATGGGTAGAAACAATATGATAAATTAAATGAGAAGAAACTGCCTTCATAGGACAGTAATTCTCAAGCCAGAGGAAATTCTTTTCTTTTTCAAGGAAAATTTAACTTATGGAATTGCAGTGTTGACTCACATAATTTTGATGTTACAAATGCACAATGATGAAGCAAGGTATAAATTTGTTTATGTTTATGGTTCTCATTCCACTTAAAACCAAACCAAATGTATAAATTAAGTACTAACAAAATGAAAAACCAATGGCACCCAATTTAAAAATACTGTATAATGTGTTAGATTGTATTTTTGGCAATCAAGTTGCTATTTGAAATGAGAGTATGATAGCAACATGTAAGGCTCATGCATATCTTTGTATGTTCATAGTACCTACATGGTTTTTATTGGGTCAGTTCTCTCATCACTTTGTTTTGTTCAACATTTGTGACACTTCTATTTTGTATGTTCCGATGTTACTTTTCCTTCTCTTTTTAATCAGTGCATTAGTTTATATATTCAGCACAGGTCTATTCTTAATTTTTTTTCATAATAGTACATGTGTATAGCTTTAAAGTTCAGAGGAATTATAAGGATTACAACAGAAATGCAGCTTCTATTATCCCGTCACCTCCTGACCCCAGTTCCAAATCACTTTCAACTGTATTTCAGCTGCCTTTATCTTGATACTTACCCCCTGTGGTAGAGACAGTAAGCTGCCTGTATAGCATCCATCCTCCTCCTCTTTTGTTAACTAATGAAATCTCAGTTTTGTTAAAGTTGACAGTACGTCCAGTAAAAAACTACATTTCCCAGTTTCACTTGCAAAAAAAGCACGGTCATCACGTTGTCAGATTAGTTTTAAAATTTGCTTAGAATGCTCTTTTTTGGCTTTCTCTTCTTCCTCCTTTCTCCAGCCTGGGATGCAGATGTGATGGCTACAGCTTCAGTAGTGACTTTGTGATTGACCTGAGAGAAAGGCTACAGAATCACAGAAATCTTGGCTCTGACATTGAGCCTCTGTCCATGGCTGGACGGACTGCTTCTGTATTTCTTGTTATGTGAACAACAACAACAAAAAAAATCCTATTTTTTTAAGCCACTATTGATTGCAGAAGAATTACATCTAAATCAATTAATAGATAACTAAATCTATTTCTAAATATATTAATCATTTCTAGATGTTTATTATGTCTTATCAGATTTAAACATTATTTAGCTCCTAATATGGAAGATTTAATGTTATTTTTCTGCCCAACCAAACTATACTAAGTTATTTAATTTTTTCCTATATTTTTATATCACATTATTTGTTTATATTAATTTTCAGTAATTTAATAAATGATTTAAAGAATAATAGCAATTTTACTCAGTCCTCAGCTAAATAAAGTACTATGACAATATTTCTTAAACAATTTTCTGTTTTTCCTGGAAATAATTATTTTCTATAATTGATTCCTTATTATATTTCTTATCACTAATTCTTCCCAGTGTCTCCAGTGGAACATTATTTTCTATGTAGTCATGGAAGTAATCAGTTAGTTCAAATTTCTTTCCTGGAGACACCCCTTTTGGAGGACTCCATCTCACTCTGGACTGGCTGCCTGCTAGCTTCCTCGCGTGATCCTGCATACTCTTTCTCCCTTGCTTTGGTGAAAAACATCCTTCAGTCGCTTACTGAGAGAGGGCACAGGGAACTTTGCTGATTTGAAGATATCTTTATCCTAATCTCATACCATTTAGTGGTTATATAGATTTAATTCCAAACTGAACAAAGAGTGGTTTTATTTTGATTTGAAGGCATTTCCACAGATTTTGAGTATTTAGGTTTGCTTTTAGGAAGTCTGTATACCTTTAAAGATAAACTGTTCTAATTCCTCACTTGGATTGTCCACATTTCCAATCCTTTCTTATGCAGCTTTTTTTAAATTGTTTCTGACTCTTTGAAATGTTCTAATATTCTTACACATTTTTTTCTATTGTCTGGATTTGTTGTCTGTTTATTTTCCGTTCTGGAGTTTCTTATTTTCCTCATGTTTGGATGTTTTGGTTGACTTTCCCCATTCTTTAAGCTCCCAAGATATCTTTAAAGTTTTTATTTTAATCTTCCTTTAAATAAAATACTGTTCTTATTACATACAGTGTATTGGTTATTTCCAGAATTTGCAGGGAATAAAACATAGCCTCTGTGAACCTTGCTTTATAAGTATTTGTATAAACATAAATATATGCTTTTATTTATCTTGGATAAATACATAGGAGTAGAGTGGCTGGGTCATATAATAGTTATGGTTACCTTTTTAAGAAATAATATCAAACTGTTTTCAAAAGTAGTTGTACCAGTTTATATTCTTTGAAGAGTACTTCAGGAACATTCCTCTTGTGTCAAGTCTCCAAATCTTCTTTTCACAGTCTATTGATTCTTGATGCTCTTCTCCCAGATCAAAACAAACAAAAAAACACCTGCAAAGAATTGTTTAAATTCCCTAGTACTTGATCTCTGTCTATGGCAAATTGACTTTCTCTGGCTTAACAATCTATATTCTGGCTTAATAGTTTTTCTTTGGGCACATAAACTCTTAGTGACTGCTAATTCCAAATTTTCCAAATATGCTGTTTTAGGTCCCTCGTGAAATGAAACTTCTTATTAAGAAAAGAAAAAACAAAAAACCAGGGTGCCTGGGTAGTTCGGTGGGTTAAGCCTCTGCCTTTGGCTCAGGTCATGATCTCAAGGTCCTGGGATCAAGCCCCGCATGGGGCTCTGCTTAGCGGGGAGCCTGCTTCCCCCATTCTCTCTGCCTGCCTTTCTGCCTACTTGTGATCTCTCTCTCTGTCAAATAAATAAGTAAGATCTTAAAAAGAAAAGAAAAGCACCAATTTTTTTATATAAATAGCCATCTAAGCAAGTTATGAAGATGGGTTTCAACATGGAGAGAAAAAATTTTCACTTTTTAAATAGTTAAGCAGAAATGGCATGTTTTGATAGTCAGTATATTTACCCTGAAAGCCAGTCTGAAATTATGCCTCCTTTTGAAATAAGAATAGGTCTGAAAATACCTTGAAAAATATATACCTAGCCAAGAGGCTGGAATAGCTCCAAGAAGTAGCAACATGTTCTAGAACTGTCAGGTGTACAAGCATAGGTTTGTCAGTGTTTCATGTGAGAGATGATATTTTCTGTTCTCTGACACCTGGTGATCACATGGATATATACTTATATAATAGTATGTGTGTATATAATATATACACACATATATTTAACTCCTATACTTGTATCTATATTACATATATATTTTCTTAAAATTCAAGAGCAAGTAAAACTATCTGCAGAGTATGTTTCTCTTATTTTAATTTTTAGTGTGAAAATACAAACCAAAATACTTAGGTGTTTTAAAATTTGACTAAAGGACTGAAAATTGCAGTAATCATTGAGCTTCAGTCTGCTCTTTCTAGTACTGCAATGATAAGAGTTGGATGGTCAGAAAGCGATCCTCTTTCTGGTTACCTTTTTAAGAAATAGTATCAAACTGTTTCCAATAGTAGTTGTACCAATTTATATTCTTCGAAGAGTACTTCAGGAACATTCCTCTTATGTCAAGTCTCCAAATCATCTTCTGTCGAGGATCGCTTTTTGTCCTTCAAACTTGTGCTGGACCCACCAATATCCTTGTTGACCACCCATGCAGCATTAGCCCTGACAGTCTGGAAGCTGAGGTCTCTCTAGAAACATGGCCTTTCAGTAAACTGTAAAGTTTTAGAGAAACAGATAACACCTCATCCCATATGGATGTATTTTCCATATTTTTTTAAATTAATGCTTTTTACCTATGATGATAGCTGAGACTATCATTCTGGATGTCTCCTTTTTCAATAATTAGACATTTATGATATATTGATAAGGTACAGATCTACCAAGATAGAAAGCTGAGTAAGAATGTTCCTGGCCTTCCAGGAACATCCAGAGCTCACAGGTTAGGAGACAGGTTATTTAATCCATTCATTTTCTTTTTTCTTCTTTTTTCAGTCCACTTATTTTCTAATTAAATTTCTCAGGTACCTGAAGAGTTTAGGTGCATGAGTAGTGAATACCACCACATATATTCTCCAAAATATTAGAGCTTTGAGAAATACAAAGACACAATAAAAATTATGGTGGGTCCTTGATATAGTCCTTTAAATAGTACAACATATAAGGAATTTAATGGAAGTTTAGATATAAATTAGCTGATAGATGAAGTAAACCAAGGCCTGCTTTACTTCTAACATCTTTCAGCTACCCCATACTCACTCCACGTCAAGAAATATGTGTTTCCCTCAGAGGATGAACATTTTAGTAACCACAAAAATACTAATAACTATAAAAATAGCAGCTAGTACTTATTAAATGCTGACTCTGTGTCAGATACTGTTCTATGTACCTTAGGTGTCTAAGCTTATTGGTTTATCAGTTCTGTGTAAAGTAATTTATCAGATACTTTACTGAAAACATATTTTGACATGGGCGGTTAATGAAGATGAGAACAGTGGACACCTGGGGTAAGTGGATAAAAAGAATAAGGACTTGGTAGCCGTAGTGGGATGATAGCATGTAGGGAGAGGAGTGGGGATCCAAACATATACTGTCCATTTCACAATTTTGCTTGAACTGTTCTGAGAGAACTAATGAACGTGGTCATCCTTGGTGACCAAAAGCAGCCCTCTCCAGATTGCACCAGTAGCCGTCCTGAAAAAGCAGTTTTTCTAGGAGCAGAGTGCAGGAGGAAAGGGTATAAAGGTCCCCTGCAGTTTGATCCAGATCTTAACTGTAATTAACTTCCTCTGAATCCAGCACAGTGTTTTGATATCTGGATTATTTGCTACCAGGAACCTTAAACCTCTGACCAGGTGGTAAAGGGCTTACATAGTCTTCAAAAAAAGTCAAAGATGGTTTGTCTTTTCCCCTGTCTAGGATCAGCAACATAATTTGTGGGGCCCAGCACAAAATAAAAATGTGGGGACCCTTGTGCAAAATGCATTAAGATCTTCAAAATGGTAGCAGTAGTTTTGGGTTTGTTTTGTTTGTTTTGTTTTTTAAAGAATTTATTTGACAGAGAGTGAGAGAAGGAGAGAGAGCACAAGCAAGAGAGCAGCAGAGTGAGAGGGGGAAGCAGGTTCCCTGCTCAGCAGGGAGCCCAATGTGGGACTCCATCCCAGGACCCTGAGATCATGACCTGAGCCGAAGGCAGAGGCTTAACCTACTGAGCCACGCAGGTGCCCCCAGCAGTTGAGTTTTAAACCAAGTGTGGGACCCTGAGGAACTGCTCCTGAAACTCTCCCCTGTCCCTGTCCATGACAAATTACACATTCCCCGGATGGTGTGTGTGTTGTATATGAAAAAATGCTGGGTTCTGAGTGCAAGGCCATCTGTGAATTTGGGTTTGAGTGACATCAGTACCCTCTGGGAGCTGTCTTCTGAAAACAGATACCGCATCAATCTCTGGGACTGTTGTCCACCCACAGTAAACCTCTTTTTAATTGCTTCACCTCTCTTCCAGTACTCTGATGCCCCAAGTTATTTGGGAAGTTTCATCACTCTGGGTTCTGGCTTAATAGTATATTTTTCATGACAGGTAGGGATATAGCAACCCAGCAAGTTGGATATAGAGAAGCATATGAATTGCTGATAGCTTGAAACCTTCCACTCCCTTAAATTTTGCTGATCATCGGGCTCCCTTTTCAGAGGCAAAGCAACTAACTGCTCTTAGCTGTGAGTTACAGCTCTCCCTTCTTAATTTGGATGGCTGCTTGCCAGGTGACCTCTGGAGTAGTAAAAAAATTTCTGTTGACTTCAGAGCTAATTTAAAGTAAAAGTGTACCTGGGCTTTTAATCAGACCCAGAGACCGGGGAGTGTGGTGACTGGAACATAAAGAAACAGACTCCATATCAAAAATTCCCTTGTAGGGACACATACTGTGTCCAATTTATTTAAAATGGCTACCTGTGTGAGTCTTTTTTTCCACTGACTTAGTTTAACTCTGGCAAAGTACAAAATAATAAGACCTGATTACAATTCAGTGGCCTATATTGCATTAACTCCTTAATTATTTAATTGGTATTCTTCTTGCTTCTTAACTAGAGCTTCTCAAGCACCGTGTTTTTATAAAGGGCTTGTTTTCTTAATATAAGACATTGTTAGAAATGAGTAACTTTTATTTCTGTTCTATCCAAGAAACATCTATAGAACTGGTGTTCCATAAAAGTGCTTTGAAAAATGTTGGGCTACCAAAATGAGTAGATCCTAATTCCTCTTACCATTCAAAAAGCTGGTAATACAGTGAGGGAGAAAGATTAAAATCCAGACAAAAATATGAGAAAGGGGCTGCTCTGATGGGAATTAAATGTTACAGGAACACAGAGGGAAGAGTGATGATTTAATTAATTCAGTAATGGTAATCTCCTACTGTATACCTCCCACTTTACTAAATGGAGAAGAAAACAAGCAAAGAAGGTATATATGGTCCCATTTCCAGTAGGGAGAATGAAATCAAACAAATAGTTCTTCCTGGAGGAATGAGAAGCCTTCATGCAGGAGACAAGCATTAAACTAGATCTTCAAGCTTAAATACATTCTCACTGGGCCAGCACAGGACAGAAAAAAGGGAACAAAGGTGAGTGCTCTCTGTTTTCATACAGCTACATTTTAGCGAGTTGTGGTAATTTCTTCCTACGGGGTCATTTACTTCCAGTGCCTTGGGTCTTGCTCAGTTTTAGCATACACAGTAACTATATTCCAGTCCAGTTTCCCTTTGTTTTATGGGAGGGTTAATTCTTTATGGTGTGATTAGTGATCCGTCAACAACCAGCCAGTGTCCTTGGTCTTTGCAGGTGAGTGCGCGCTGGGCTGGGAGTGGAGATGAAATAGACATGGGGACATTAGGAGTGGGTTCTCTGTCCTGGAGTAAGTTCTCCCTGTGTACGACTAACCAAGACCCACTGGTGTCTGCTGGAATCTTCCCTGCTGCCAGAGAGATACTAAATATGTAGCCTCAGCAGGATAGATCAAGTAGGTGAACTTTTAGGGAAATGAGAGATTTTACATTTGTAATGTCAGCAAAGGAAAATGGGAGCTATAAAGTTCCTTCTTGTCATTAGTGTCACGTTTCCAGTAGACTTCAGTAATGTGACTGAATCTACATCCCAGGGAGATTTGGAATCTTGCTAGCTATTAGATTTTACATTTTAATGATAACTTCTTTGAACTGGCTTGTCTAGCAACAATGCCTTAGAATGGGAGCACAAAGGACCACAGGGGGATCAATATGACTGTTGTAGTGATGGTAGGTATGCCTAATTTTCCAAAGGATTCAAAGTTACTTGAAGCATTTCAGTATTCTGTTAGCCACAAAATAAGTGTTCTGTTTTGGAGTTGTGCAAGTTAAGAAGGCCTTGGCTTTAATTTCATTTATTAAAAAAGCAGAGGACCTAGAATTAGATCTGTGTTCAAATTTTAGCTCTGTCACCAATTAGCTGTGTTCACTTAGGCAAGAGACTTACCTTCTATAGGCCTCAGCTTCTTGTCCTAAAATGGAGCTAATACCTGCCCAGTGGGTGCTATATAATAATTAAAGGATATTGGGGATAGAATTATATAATATTTTATTAACTAAATAGTGCTATATAAATTCTTAATTTTTTTATTTGCATGGTCCCTTGAGATGTCATATGCAGCTCATATTTGGTCAAGGGATTTTAATTCTGTATATGAAAGAAAGGTGCATGGACTAAGTGCTAGGGAATTTTAAGATCTAGTTGTCTCTGCCAGTTTGGGCAAGTCATTCATTCACTTATGTGATCATCCATTCATTGGCTGTCTCATTTTATAAACCATGTAATATGGTTTGCCTAGGTCATTTAGTCTTTTGATGCTTCAGTGTTCAAATCTATAAAAGGATATTAACATTAGCAGTATATCAGTTGCTCTATAAACATTTTAAGAAGATTGAGTTAAACACTGGGGACATACAAAGGGGATGATCCTAACCTCAAACAATAATAGTAAGGTTAGTTCATTGAACTGAAATGAAATTGAGATTGTTAATGGCATTCAGAGGACACTGAAAGACTGGAAGAGAGTGGGAGAAGACTAGTCTCCAGGAGAAAGCAGGGTACCCAGGGGTGGTCTCCTTGGGGCTCTAGGACATTCTGTGTCAGAAAAGGGGAAGGAGATGTTTGAGTGTGGCAGGATACCAGAAATTGAAAAAAGGTTACAGCCACAATTTGGTGGACAGCCATGCTTGAGTTCTGGAAAACGTTTCATCAGGTGAGGGAAAAGGAAGGTGCATTTTCAGATTTGTAGTGCATGGACAGGTAAGTGACTCCTCACGGCTCCTCAGTTTCAGTATTGAACCGGGAATCTGCTAAGCAATGCCACTGAGAGAGGTTCTAGGAATTCTAAGTCATGGGTGGGCTGATGAATTAGTACCCACTGCAGTATAAATCAGTATAGAAAATGGCAGCTGGTTCTGCTATATCCACTTAAAGCCAAAGGAGAAATTTAGATAGGACTAAAATTGCATTATTCCAGCAAAAGACAGCTGAGCCTTGGAATAATGGTCTTGTTAATCTTAGGCACCCTGATTCTACTCATCCCTAACCTGTTAGTTAAAGTGTTTACAATACTACAAAACAGTAAACAAAATACGAAAGAAAAAGGACACAAATCATCTTTCCTTTTTTCCAGTTAGGAGTCAACTAAATTTTTAATAAGCAGGCTTTTAAAGGTTTTTCCAACTCCCTAGCCCTTTCCAGTCTTTCTCTTATTCTCCCAGTGTTCCCGCATATATACAGAGTATCCCACTTCTTCTCCATTCAGTCCTCACATTCTACTAAAGCTGATGCTGGACCAAGGAAGAGTTGTCTTCACCCATCCTTGATAGGGAGTTGGAATAAGGAGGAGGAATCAGACAGGACCAGCCTTTATTGGGAGAGTCAGGGGCTAGAATAGGTTAACATAATCTACGCAGGTCATTTTAAAAAAAATGGCAAGGTTCTAGTTGCCCCTGCTCCTATCCACAAGATGGCTGACTAGAGCTGTACCCTATTTATAGCTCTGATTTTGATCCCTCTTGAAAATCAGATGACTAGTTTGAGACGCCCATGAACTTCACTGATTCTATTGGCTTTCTGCTTCCTGGGATCGTCAACCAGAGTGTTTTTCTGAGGAGGTTATTTTGTCCTCTTCCCCTGTTCTAATATACTGTCTCCACTTGTGCTAATATGTTATGGTCATGCACACCACAATTGTTGGGGGCCCTGGGAAATAGAATTTTCAGAGACGTGCCAAAAATCTTATCCTTTATCTGTACTTTACTCTGATTTCCTATGTTTCTAGGCTAAGAGGAAACTTAGCTTGTTTCATCATATATTCCTTCTTATTCCTTGAATGAAGTTGGGTATGAGGGATTCATATTATATGTACAACTTTGAGTTGCAAAGACCTTTATTGTTCCGAAGCTCTGTTTTGCCTCTCCCTAGTTCTAGTGCCAAAACTTGGTCCTTCTTGTAGTTCTTGCCCTTGTTATCTATAAAGGAGCAGACACAGTCAGCAGTGGTAGCACTAAACATAGGTTCTTCATTAATGTTTTCATGTTAGAATAAAATAATTAGATTTGTCTGGCAGGTAAAAGATCCAGAGCTAAGTATTGGCCTTTTCTTTGCCTCTACCCAATTTTCTCATGAATGAAAAACTTATTTTATAAATCAAATAAGAACACTTCTGGGGAAACTAATCTTTGTATGATTCGTTCAGGCCTGGTTATCTGATACTTAAGCAAAATGTTAAATTGCCATGATCTATCATGTCCTTCCTTTTTAATACTTTAATCATACAGGTGATACAAAGATAGGTCCTGGCCATAAATAATGCATAGAAGACAATGCTAATATACAGTGACAAAACACAAAGGCAAATCAAATCTAACAGTTAGTAACAAATCAGAGTTCATCTGATAATACATATAAATATTTCACTTTAACTGTGTCCCTCACTGAGGATGTTTGGCTTTTAGATATTCATCATTAAAGAGGTTGCCTTATGTTTGTTTATTCCTTCTATTTTAGGATAAAATATTTTCACATCATTCTTCCAAGGGTAACGATTCCTCTGAATTGACAGCATCTCCCAAACATCTACATTTCCTTCCTCTCCTTTTTTTTTAAATTTCTTTTCAGCGTAACAGAATTCATAGTTTTACACCACACCCAGTGCTCCATGCAATGCGTGCCCTCCATAATACCCACCACCAGGCTCCCCCAACCTCCCACCCCCCGCCCCTTCAAAACCCTCAGGTTGTTTTTCAGAGTCCATAGTCTCTCATGGTTCATCTCCCCCACAATTTCCCTCAACTCCCTTCTTCTCTCCATCTCCCTATGTCCTCCGTGTTATTTGTTATGCTCCGCAAATAAGTGAAACCATATGATAATTGACTCTCTCTGCTTGACTTATTTCACTCAGCATAATCTCTTCCAGTCCCATGTTGCTACAAAAGTCAGGTATTCATCCTTTCTGATGGAGGCATAATACTCCATAGTGTATATGGACCACATCTTCTTTATCCATTCGTCTGTTGAAGGGCATCTTGGTTCTTTCCACAGTTTGGCGACCGTGGCCATTGCTGCTATAAACATTGGGGTACAGATGGCCCTTCTTTTCACCACATCTGTATCTTTG
>PISX010023100.1:0-30412 GCA_004024625.1 Mellivora capensis
TGCTGACTGTGAAAGCTGGCATGTTTGAATTCTGCAGATTGGTGGCAGACCAACATGATGTGGCAATTTGAGTCTGAACCCTGCCTGGAAGCAGAACTCCTTCACACTTGGGGGACCTCAATCTTTTCTTTTAAGGCCTTCAACTGATTAGATGAGGCCCACCCACATTATGGAGCATAATCTGTTTTTTTTTTTTTTTTTTCAAAATTTAAGTGAAATCACAAATAAAAAAATACCTTTGCAGTTACATCCAGACATATATTTGATCAACTATCTGGGTCCTCTTGCCTACACAAGTTGTCACATATAATTGACCATCACAATTAACCCTTGTCAAATTAGGACCCATACACGTCTCTTCAAGTCATGCTTTATTTCCAAATAAAGACAATAACTAGGTTATACTTCTGTCTATCATGATGCAACCATCTTACATACAACTTAGAATGAACTAATACATTCCCTAGCAGAGGATACAAAGTCTTTGGAGATGTTACTTTTTCTGCCTGATAACCTGTAACTTCAATACTATGGTGCAAACTCCATGTAAGGGCCTACTTAATCAGAGGGAGCCATTTTGTTTTTTATGCGGTAAACTTAGATTGACCCTATGAAGTAAATTTAGATTGACCTTGTGCAGTAAACTTAGATTGACTCTGTCCCTCCCAGAGGAACTTACTTGCAAAGCCCAGATACAAGGGCGGGCAGAGACATCCAATCAGTGGGGCACGCATATATCTACTAGGGTGAATTGTAATTCAATTGGCTGCCCGTGTGTGACCTAACATGCCTGTGCAGTTTTCTCTGTGTATTGCAATCTCATTGGCCACCTGTGTATAGCCCAGCTAAACTACCTCTATAAAAGTTAGTCTGTGAGGCTGGGAGGGGTCACTTCTTTGCAAGAGACGGCCGTGACCGGTCAGGTTGATTCTCTATGCTTGGTGCGAAATAAAGCTTTGCTTGACCTTTCGCTTTGTATCAGTCTCACTCCTTTGATTATGGACCCTAACATTGGCGGTCCGTCCGGGATCAAACGACGAGAACTGAGCCAGCATCTGAATTTCTGAGAAAAGCCTCAGGAGGTAAGATCTTGGGATCCTGTCTGTCTGGTTGCGGAGCTCCAGGGTATGGCCCACTGGGGAGAAGCTCGACACAGCCATGCTCCCTAGGGCTGGAGTGGATGTGGGGATGCCCCTTCCCTCCACTTGTAGAACGCCGGGGGGTTCGAGTCCCCCGCCATTTTGGGGGGTTAGAGTCCCCCTGAGCGGTCACCAGGGGGTTCGAGTCCCCCACCATTGCAGGGGGTTAGAGCCCTCCCCTAAGCAGCCACTGGGGGTTTGAGTCCCCCTAGGCAGCCAGGGGATTTGAGTCCCCCTAGGTGGCTAGGGGGTTTGAGTCCCCCAGGCGGTCAGGGGGTTCAAGTCCCCCTAGAAAATCCCCACTGGTGGCAGGACCGCTGGACCTATGGTTGTCTTTGTCTTGTCTTTTTGTTGTCTGTTGTTTTGCTTGCTGTGATTGAAGGAATGAGGCAAGCAGAGAGTAAGAGGACTCTTACTTTCATCTCTCTGTTCCTCCTAATAGATGTGGGGTTTCTCCCTCACTCATTTCGTGTGTTAAGGGCTATGACTGGAGCCAACTGAAGTTAGTCTAACTCAAGACAGAGACTTTAAGGAATTTTTCCAAGCAGCTGCCCAAACTCTCTTTGTTTCAGGGAAGTTCCTGTCTTCTCTGGCCTGAAGTGGACTGCCTAGCCCCTCCCCCTTGCTGGCGGGAGAGCATAGCATCTGAAGTGGAGTGGGCCCAGGTGGAATGTGAAATCTGTTATCAAAGAGATGGCTAAAATGATGGTTAATTGTCTGTCTCAGGATTTTAATGGGTAATTGTTAAAGATGCTCTCAAAGTCTTTGGTAACCTGAAACTGTGAAGGTTTGAAGGTTTGCTTGAATGACAAATGGAATTAAATTTGTTGGACATCTAGGTCTTAACCAAATGGGATAAAATGCTAGAGCATTGGTTGCTGGAACTGGGTGTGTGCTTTTGAAATCTGTTGGTGAACATGTTTTGTGCTTAACTTATTCATAAATTTGCCTTCTAAGATTCTCTTGTAAAATGACTTCTGCCTTAAAGGGAATTCATATGGGAAGAATTTCAGGACAAATATACGTCTTTGGTATGTTAAAACCCTGGAACCAAAATAGGTAAGAATTTCCAGAAGTAAAAGCTGCATTCAGACTAAACCAGAATTAGTAGCATGGGACTAGATGAACTGAAAGATTGTAATGTTTTATCTCTTGATGTTTTGTCTTATTTTAAACATTACTGGTTCTGTAATGTTTGCTCTTCCAGATTAGGGAAACTTTTTCTTAAGTTATCTGTAACTCACAGAGATATAAAAGTAAATGTTTGTTTGCCTAGGCTAGACAACTTGAGGTAAACTTCAGGGAAGTTGCCCGATAGCTCGTTTAGATGATCTTGCTTTTGCCAGTCAGTCAGCCCCAGATATAGGAAGGAAACTTCAGAAAATTCAAGGATTTGAAAGGAGAATATGACTGAGTTAGTGGAAATAGCAGAAAAGGTAGTTAACAACAGGGATGCACAGGAGGAACATTTTGGCCTTACATGAGGCAGGTAGGCAATGGTAAAAGGAAGGAAAAGCCTAAGCACAGAGAAGGCAGGCAGGAAGGCTTAGATTCAGATCAGTGAGCTTACTGTAAGGAAAAAGGACATTGGGCCAGGGAGTGCCCTGAACGGAAGATGGCCATACCGGCCTCCAGAGACTGAAGGGGCCATGGTTCGGAGCCCCTCCCTAAACCTCGGATAAAAATTGAAGTGGAGGGGAAATCAGTTGAAACCTATGGGAAAACTATCTGGAGAGGAAGTCTGGGTACAAGGGGTGAATGGCATATTAAGACATAAATGGACAACTGTGCAGATGTTTGTGGCAGCAGTAGATGAATACCTTCTTTATGAGCCAGTCTCAGAACCAGAGGAGACAAGAGAAGGGAGCCTTCTCCAAACCCTACAGGTTGAGTTTCCCGAAGTCTGGGCAGAAGGGAAGAACCCTGGGTTGGCCAAGGGACAGCCTCCAGTGGTGGTACAATTAAAAGCAACGGCCATGGCTGTTTGTGTCTGACAGTACTCCCTTCCCTAGGAAGCAAAGGAAGGGATCAGAGAACACATTAACCGCTTCCAAGGAGGCGGGAACCTAGTTCCTTGCAAGTATCCATGAAACATACCTTTGCTGCCCATCACAAAGGCCGAGACTGGGGAGTACCGACCTGTTTCAGACTTGCGGGAAGTTAATAAATGGGTTTAAGATATCCACCCAACGGTGCCTAAACCCTATACCCTCTTCTCCCTCCTGGGCCCCAAAAGAACTCTTTCTACAGTCTTAGATCTCAAAGATACATTTTTCTGCATATCTTTAGCAAGGGAGTCTCAGCCCCTTTTTGCTTTTGAGTGGTCCGACCCAGAGGAAGGATTCCAAGGCCAACTCACCTGGACAAGACTCCCCCAAGGGTTCAAGAATTTACCCACTGTCTTCAACGAGGCCCTACATGAGGATTTGTGTGAGTACAGAACCTCCAACCTGGGAGTCGCTCTGTTACAGTATGTTGATGACTTGCTAATAGCCACTGAGGACTATGAGTCATGTTTGCGGAGACCAGAGCTCTCTTACAGACTCTGCAAGAAAAGGGTATCAGGTGTCAGAAAAGAAAGCACAGCTCTGTCAGAGCCACGCCACTTATCTAGGCTTTGATCTCCATGAGGGAGTGCATTCACTGCCTGAGTCCAGGAAACAGGTGATCAGCTGATACCCTCACCCCACCACGTCCCGACAATTGAGGGAGTTTCTTGGGATGGTGGGCTACTGTAGACTGTGAATACTGTGGTTTATGGAGATTGCCCGACCACTCTACGCACTGGCAAAGGGGGTGGCTCACTATGATAGAGTGGACAGCTGAGGCAGAAGGAGCATTTCGGGAATTAGAAACAGCCTTACTGAGTGCCCCAGCATTGGCCATCACAGATGTTAACAAGCCCTTCCACTTATATGTGGATGAAAATCAGGGGTGGCCAAAGGAGTTTTGACTCAGACTTTGGGGACATGGCAAAGGCCAGTAGCTTATCTTAGCAAGAAATTAGATCCAGTAGCAGCTGGGTTACTCCTATACCTCCGCATAATTGCTGCCATGGCCCTCCTGGTCAAGGATGCAAGTAAATTGAATTTGGCTCAAAATCTCATCTTGGCCACCACCCACGCTATTGAGGGCCTTCTCTGGACTCCACAAGACCGATGGATGATGAATGCCCGAGTGACGGGGTATCAGGCCCTCCTCCTCAATGAACCAAGAGGGACCTGCCGGCCCCCAGTAGTGCTAAATCCAGCCACACTGCTGCCAGAGGAGCTGGCTAACCACCCACACCACTGCAGGGAGGTCCTAACCCAAGTCACAGGACCTCAGAAACATTCCCGTCCTGGATGCAGAGATGTGTCTGTTCACAGATGGGAGTAGCTACATGTTTGATGGAAAGAGGTATGCGGGGGCTGCGGTGGTTTCCACTGAGCAGGAACTATAGACAGTAGCCCTACTAGATGGAACCTCAGTGCAGAAAGTGGAGCTGATTGCACTCTCTAAGGCACTGCAGATGGCCAAAGGTAAAACCACCAACATCTATACAGACAGCAGGTACGCCTTTGCTACTCTCCATATACATGGGGCTATTTATAAAGAAAGGGCCCTATTAACAGCAGAAAGAAAAGGAATTAAAAACAGAGGAGAAATATTGGCTCTCCTCCAGTCTACTTGGGGCCCAAAAGAGGTGGCCGTTATGCATTGCCCGGGACACCAAAAGGGGACTGATCTGATTTCAAAAGGAAACCAATTAGCAGATCAAGCCTCAAAGCAAGCAGCCCGAGAAAGAGTGCAAGAGCTGGTTACACTCCAGGCTCCAGCCCTACCAGAAAAACCGGACCATTCAGAGGAAGAATTAAAGTATTTGCAAAAATGGGCTAAATTGGACTATGAAGGGGACTGGGCTAAGACTAAAACAGGAAAGTTAATTCTTCCTCGAAGACTAGGTAAGAAGTTAGTAGACCAGATACATCAGGGTACTCATTTGGGGACACGCAAACTCAAGGAGCTTATAGGCAAGCAGTTCCGGGTTTCTAAATTAGGGTGTATGGTTCAGAATGTAGTTGATAGATGTGCTCAATGCCAGGCAGTTAATGAGGGAGGAACTAGAATGGGAAGAGGGAAAAGAGAAAGAGGTAAGGAACTAGGAATTTATTGGGAAATAGATTTTACAGAGATGCAACCCGAAAATATGGGCACAAGTATACGTTAGTTTCTGTAGATACCTTTTCAGACTGGGTAGAGGCTTTTCCCGCCAAACATGAGACAGCAGGAGTGGTAGCCAAAAGCTATTAGAAGAAATAATTCCTAGGTTTGGGTTGCCTCTCGTGATTGGGTCAGACAACAGTCCTGCATTTGGGAGTTCATTCTCACAGGCCTTGGCCAAGGCTGTGGGCACTAATTGGAAACTACGTTTTGCCTACCGGCCCTGGAGCTCTAGGCAAGTGAAAAGAATGAACCGGACTCTTAAAGAGACCTTGACAAAGCTAATTCTGGAGACTGGTGGTGGATGGGTGGATCTCCTTCCTTTCACCCTCCTCAGGGCACGATGTACACCCTAGTTATACTAGGTGACCCCATTTGAAATAATGTCCGGGAGACACCCCTCCCCCCGGTCTGCCCTCAGCTACAAGAGGTTGCTCTAGCAGAAATGACTGATCCGTCTGTACTCCAGTCACTTCAGGCTTTACAGTCTGTCTTAAAAAGAACCCACTCAGGGAACCAAATTGCCCACACTGAGATAGAGATGGAGGTGGCACCACATCCTTACCAATCCGGGGACTTCATTTGGATATGTTGCCACCAATTGGAAATTTGGAGCCTCGCTGGAAGGGACCGTTTACTGTCATTCTGACCACCCCCACAGCAATAAAAGTAGAAAATCATCAAGGCCAGGATTCACGTGGGCCACATCAAACGAGCCGAGGACGAGGACTTCCCCTAGAGATGGAAGCCGCAGCCAATGGACCCCGCTGACTGTGGACTAAAGCTAAGACTCAAAAGACTATGAGTGTATTGTTGCTCCTATTGTTACCTGTTTATGTAAAGTATAGGTGGGAAATTAGATGAACGAAATTAGGAAAAATGGAAAAGGTTATACAAAGCGGTAAATGGCTAACTCCTCAACTGACTGTGCACTAATGTCATTTGTACAAAGAAAACTAGAGAAATAAAAATGTTACACTTACATGCTCAATATAACCCCTTACAACAGGAGAATATAGAACTGGCTGAAAAGTCAAGGATTTGACTAATCTCCAAAGAAAAGGGGGAATGTCAGGGCCTACTTAATCAGAGAGAGCCATTTTGTTGTTTATGCAGTAAACTTGATTGACCCTATGCAGTAAACTTAGATTGACCCTGCCCCTCCCAGAGGAACTTATTTGCAGAGCACAGATACAAGGGTGGCTCAGCCCA
Organism: Mellivora capensis; assembly: GCA_004024625.1. Classification (NCBI taxonomy): domain Eukaryota; kingdom Metazoa; phylum Chordata; class Mammalia; order Carnivora; family Mustelidae; genus Mellivora; species Mellivora capensis. The sequence continues at coordinate 6,555 of PISX010023100.1, forward strand.
GGTAGAGACAGCCAATCAGTGGGGCATGCATATATCTACTAGGGTGAATTGTAATTCAATTGGCCACCCGTGTTTGACCTAACATGACTGTGCAGTTTTCTCTGTGTATTGCAATCTCATTGGCCACCTGTGTATAGCCCGGTTAAACTACCTCTATAAAAGTTAGTCTGTGAGGCTGGGAGGGGTCACCTCTTTGTAAGAGATGCCCCCAACTGGTCAGTTTGATTCTCTATGCTTGGTGCGAAATAAAACTTTGCTTGACCTTTGCTTTGTATCAGTCTTGCTCCTTTGTTTACGGACCCTAACACTCCATACGTCATATGTTCTCTGATAAGGGATGAAGAGAAGGAAGAAAACAGATGGACCAACACAAAAATACTCACAACAAAATAATGAAGAAATACTCATAAGAATTAGAGTCCTGGAATGCCCGGGTGGCTGAGTTGGTTAAGCATCTGACTCTTGGTTTTGGTCCAGGTCACGATGTCAGGGTCATGGGTTTGAGCCCCACATCGGGCTCCATGCTCAGCATGGAATCCGCTGGAGATTTTCTCTTTCCCTCTGCCTCTGTCCCACCCCTGACTTGCACTCTGAACAAAGAAACAAACGAAAAACATCTTATGAAAAAAAGAATTAGAGTCCTTATTTCTGTAACTGGTCACATGCTCGTAGCTGGTATTGCACCTGCTACTCCAGCTGCTTGTTCTACATTACATTTGCTGTGAATAAGCACCTCACCTGGTCATGATCCTTTATCTGGTAGTGACCCAACCCTTCATTCCTGAGTTTTCTGGACTACCAGTAGTCCTTCCTGGATTGGGTGGTTGTCATTTTTCACTGACATTCGCTCCAGGGCTTGGTGGTTCTAAGGCATCTCTCATACTGCAGACATGTCCTCCATTTCCTCCACGGTGGATTAACAGTCTCACTTTTCTGCATAGTCAGGATCGTTAAACACCTTACCTCTCATTTTATGTGTTTATTCAAAGGCATGAGGAGCCCAAGGTGGCCGAATAGCCATCTTCGGTTCCACTTTAATGGAATCACAGTATGTCTCCTGGTGGTAGCATTCTTCCCTTTGAACGAGGGTCTCTAGATCTGCAGGGCTTGAGGTCACAGAAACAAGGAGCAAAGATTTCCTAGTGATGTCACTAGGGCAATACAGGTGTCCCTCCATTTCTAGTGCTAGCTTCCCGGACCCGTGAATCCTGACTATGGGAGAAAGAGCATCACATACAGACGCATTGATTCAGAGCATACCCAGCCTCCTGAAGAATGTTGCCCCAGGACAAATTTTGCCTGCAAGTGATTGCCACCCAGCCAGCTCTGTAACTGAGTCTTCAAAAGGCCATTTCATTGTTCTAGCAAGCCAGTTGTTTCGGATGGTGGAAAACATGGCACGACCATGAATTCTACCATCATGGGCTCATTGCTGCCCTTCATCTCCTATGAAACACATTCCTTGACCAGGGGCAACACGGTGTGGGACACCATGTCAATGGGTAAAGCGTTCCATAAGTCCAAGGATAGTAGATTTAGCAGAGGCATTGTTTGCAGGGAAGGAAACTACACATCCAGTGCAGGTGTCTATTATAGCAAGAACAAAACAAACACTTCCTCTTCTGTGATGACGGTGGCTCAGTGCAATCAACTTGCCACTGAGCAGCTGGCAGATGACCCTGGGGAATGGTGCCATGTCGGACTCTGCTGCTGGCAGATCAGGTGCTCAGTGGTGCTTCATAGCTTGGTTGGGTTTGCTAAGTGGAAAGACGTGTTGCTGAGCCCATACAAACTCTCTCCCACCACATTTGAGCAATGGCAGGGGTGGCTGGGGTCCACAGACAAGTCATCCCATGTACTCACTGATTAAATGGCTCCTGTGCTGAGCATTCTCACAAGACATAAATGTCTCTACAATTTTTAGCCATCCAGAGAATTCCATCCATGGACCTTTCCCCAGTTTCCCTTTCCACCAATTTCCCAATCGTGCTCAAGTCCTTGACCATCCAGCCAAAGCGTGGATAGCAGCCCTGAACTGGTATAGAATTGCCTGTCTTGCCACTTTCTCTTTCAAGAATGGGAATTCTTAGGCACGCTGCTTGAAGTTCTGCACCCTGGGAGTATTTTCCTTTGAGGAAGTCCCAGACAAGGGCTGCATCTACTTCCAGGTGGTGCCTGAGTACATGCCAGGAGCATCTCTGACCTGGGTACGATTTTTCTCTTCTTCTGTCTGCTGACCACAGGTAACTCTCCATGAGGAGGCCATAGGCACATAATGGGAAGGAAGGGCAGGGGGTCGGGAGTGGGGAACCACGCACACTTGGACAGCTACTTTGTGTAACTTGCATGCCCAGGACTGCCTAGGCCCAGCCATGTGTATAGCAGTCCTGCTGCACGATGGAACACTGCTTGAAATGTTCTACTTTGTGGCATGGTGGGTCAGGTGACACCCGCCTGATGGCTGAGTGTCATGGTGCGTCATGTTCAGCTCACCTGTTAAGAGGGTAGCCCAGGGTTAAGTAACTCTCCTAAGGCCCTCTAGTAGGTTTTGAGCTGTTTCTCCAAAAAAAAAAAAAAAAAAAAAAGCTGTTTCTCAAAATTATCCAAAGAGGAAGGTGGGGCTTGGTCCCCAGTCCCTAAGGTCCTGCACTGTAGATCACCTACGAGAACCGGCCAAAGCTCCAAATAGCAATCCTATCTGCCCTCGGAGCTACAGGGTCACATGAACCGAGTGGCAGAGCAGCTCACACAGCAGCCTGGACCTGATGCAGAACCTTCTATAGTTCTGGGTCTCACTGAAAACGAGCAGCTTTTTGGGTGACTCAATAAATGAACTGGAGTCCCACATCTAAATGAGGACTGTTTTGCCTCCAAAAGTTAAAGGAGGTCATGGGCATCATGCCTCATTCATGGCTGTTAAAGTGGTCAGATACAACAAGTTACAAGTTAGAAGGGACATCTCATCGTGCTCCACAGCCGGGACCCTAGAAATTTCACTGAGGGCAAAGGCCTCTGAATTTGTCTGATGTACTTCCCACCATCTGTTGTACTAACATCTTCCCAATAACTCTACAGTGGTTGTAGCTTCTTGTTCATGAGGTCCAGTCATCAATGTCATGGGTTCGTGTGAGCATGGTCTCTTTTGTGGAAGGGAAATACAGTCAAGTCCCTGGGAACTAAACCATGGCACAGAGCTGGAGAGTTGATACACCTCTGTAGGACAGGAGAGGGTATTGCTGGCTTGGCCAGCTGAAAGGAAACTGTTTCTGGTGCTTTTTACCAACAGGTTGGAGGAGAGCATTTTTCAGGTTCAATTGCAGGGGACGTGTTAATTTGTCCAAGCAATGAGGCTATATCTGGTGCAAGAGCACAGAGTCACCATCTGGGTAAAGTTAAAAGAACCTATAGGCATCATTCAGGATCCATCTGTTTTCTGCACAGACTTAATAGGCAAACCGTAGTGGGGAGGGGTTGGCTGTCACCGCCCTGCACCTCTCAAGTCCTTGGTGGTAGCGTTTATCTCTGCAGTCCCTCTAGAAATGTGCCATAACTTATGGTTTTCCACTAGAGACAGTTCTAGCGGCTTCCACTTGGCTTTCTCACCATAATAGTACTTATTAATAGGCCATGGAATCAACACAGGGATGCTGCTGGCTGTGGGAATGTCTTCCCAACTATGCCCGTCCAGACCTGCGAAATAACCACAGGATAAACTTAGGGATCCACTGGGCAGACTCTGAGATCAGCCTTCAACTGTCTGATTTCCATAAGCTTCTACTCTGAGTGCTGGTCAACAGGGACGTTTCGGGTCTCCTGAATTTCCTGTCAACTCAGAGCCTGTGTTCATAGTCTCTGAAAAGTCCGATTAGTTTCTTTTTTGCAATGCACGGTAACCCTGCAGAGGGCTGGAGGTTCTTTTGGAGAAATCTGGGTGAAGGATTCACAGTAAAAACTTTTGGCATTGTAGCAGAGTCACCCCTCTTGGCCTTCCATCCACTCAAGGCATTTTGGTTCTGCAAACTGGCTCAAGACTGAGGAACCGTCGCTCTCTGTTTCCAGGACTCAAGTTAAAGTCTGTTCACTCGACTAGCATTGCTCACACAGGTCGAGTATTGGATGTCCCATTTCTTTCCTTTCTAGAACACAAGGATCAAGTGCCAATTACTGCATTGGCTCTGCTGTCCACGATGGCCGCAGATCCACACGGCTTTGGTTGTGGGGTGCTACCCCTGGCCCATGCCACCCCCGATCCAACCAATTCTATTGTGTGCCAGTTTCCCTGTTATAGCCACAGTACCTGCTGGAGGGTCCTGTTCATGGTGCAGAGCAATCACAGAACCCTTCAAGGATGTGCCCTTCACTCACTAATAATTTCTCACAGTCCTGGTGGAAGGTCTGGGGTCTGATCCTTCCCAGGGTGGGTCAGAATGTCTTTGTGATAACTACACTCTCACTTCCCCAATCTGCTGCAACAGATGAAGTCTTTCTGTCTGCTGAAATCCCTATTCCGGAATTCCAGTCCCTGGTGTGATGGTCTTGGGAGGAGGTCCTTGGGGCGACAATTAAATCAGGAGGGGCAACCATCATGAATGGGATTAGGGTCCTTCAGAAAAACACTCCAGAAACCGCAGGAGAAAACTGGCAGTCTGCAACCCGGGCCCTCCCCAGAAGCTGACCATGCTGGCGTCCTGGAGGTCCTCAGACCTCCAGACCCCGTGACTGTGAGAAATAAATAAGACTGTTGTGATTACAGTCCCCAACAATGCTGCTTTGTCCACCAGCCCAAACTGCCTATGAAACCCCCTGAGCTTTGAATCCTCACCTTTGTAGGACACCAAGGCTGGCCTGGTGCTTTAGCTTTACCGAGCAGAAGCTACATTTTGGGTTATGTTTCTGCCAACCAACCGATTGGACAAACCGACCCAAAACCACCACATTAGACTCAGACTCTCTGTTTAGAAGGTCCATCTCAACAAATGTGTCTTGATCTGCCTTCCTGTTCCTTCTATCCTCAACCTCCAGCCCCAAGGCATTTGGGATTGCCTCCTTCGGGCTCGAACTTTTGGAGGAAAGTTGGCTTTCTGTCATGTTACTTTTTAATGGGACTTAACATAGGAGGCAATCTATGGATTCAGAGGAGTCTGGCTGTTTACTAGTGAGATCAGTACCCAGTGAGATTAGTACATCGCTAATCAGAATTTGCCAAACGCCTTGAGTAGGTTGGGCGACGTTCAAATACAGCTTTGAGTTTGGACAAAATGTTAATACTAATTGCCATTTAACTCAAATATTGGTGTCAGGCTTTAAATTCCCCTAAGCTCAAAGATCTTCCCCTAAATCGGTAACCAAAAATGGATGCTGGTTTCACTTTAAACCAATAAACCATCAGGTCCACGCCTCTGGCTTCGCTTATCCCCTAGGAGTGGAACACTTCTCCCAGATGCAGCCTCTGCTTGGGAGCATGGATTACTTGTCAGCCCTGCCAGGAACCGTCAGGCACACCTCAATCCCACCCCATTCGAAACACAGCCAGTGTCTCACTCCTGGCATCCTGTCTGATTGCAAAGCCAGCCGGAAGCCCAGCAGAATCCTTAATGTCTTTGTCTCCCGAGATCCAGTCATTCTGGTCTTCTCCTAAGGGTGGCTCAAATCCAGCCACAGAAGTCTTTCTCCCCAGATGTCAGCCAAATCCAAGTTGCCCGTTCTCCCTGAACCCCACAGGAGACCCCTTCCTGACCCATCTGCCCCCACATTAGACTGATGCTATCTATTCTCCACATGGAGCGAGAATAGTCTTTGCAAAACATTTACCAAATTTGTCTATTCTTATCTTAATACATTTTAAAAAGATTTTATTTATTTATTTATATGTGAAAGAGAGACAGCATGAAAGGGGGGAGGTCAGGGAGAGAAGCAGACTCCCCACTGAGCGGGCAGCCCGACTCAGGGCTTGATCCTGGGACTCCAGGATTATGACCTGAGCAGAAGGCAGACGCTTAACCAATGAGCCACCCTGGTGCCCTTCTTAATACATTTTAATGGCTATCCATTAAACTGTTCATGGGCTAAGGAGAAAGACCCTTAATGAAACTTCAATAAGTCTTTAGGGTAAGATACCGAACTCCACTTCTGGCAACATTCCCTAACATATACAAGTGTGTGCACATCTCTCCTTACACACACACACCCCACAAACACAGAATAGAATACAAATGATACAGGATGTATAATGCATATAATTATCTACATCATGTAAGCTTATATACACTCACATGGGTAACATATAATTATATAAATATACAATATTATTGTAATTTTATGATTATATGTATAATATACATTTAATCCAAAAATATATTTAATATGTTATGCATAAGAACCACATATACCTATACCATAAAGAAATATTAAACATTGTTAATTATTAAAGTAGTAATGCATGTCTAAGGCATTATTAAAATCCATTATTTGCTTCCTGGCCAAACTAAAGATTATAAAGACTTGAGATATACTCTGGTTCTTCTGCTCCAAACAATTGGTCTGAGAGGTGTGCTTCCCTCAATTTATGGGACTGAGACTAATTATTTAGTAAACTGGGATTTATGACAAGGCTGTGTCCCTTCAGAAAGACATCATCTGCTCTCCTCCGTGGTAACCATGAAGATTACACTTTCATTGAAGTAGAGTTCAGATAGCATATAATTTACTATTTTAAAGTCTACAATTTACTGGAATTCAGTTCAGTCACAGTCTTGTGCAACAGTTACCTTTGTGTGGAACCAAAATAATTTTGCTGCCCCCAAAGGAGATCCCAAACTGTTAGGTGGTTACTCCCTTTTCCCTCACCCCCATCTCACCCTGGCAAGCACAGACCTGCTTCCTGTCTCTGTGGATTTACCAATTTTAACTATTTCCTATAAATAGAAACACATAATGTGTGACCCTTTGTGTCCGCCTTCTTGTGCTGATCATGGCATGTTTGACAGCCATCCACACTGGAGCACGTATTTTACTATTTTTTTTTTACAACCAAATAGTAGTCCGTTGTGTGCATAGACCACATTTTTGTTTATCCCTGTCCTGAACACAGTAACTGTGGGAGTTCTTATTTTTACCTCATTCCGATTATGCACCAGTCTCTCCTGGGCCATAGGGCATGCCCAAATTATTGCTTCCTAATTTAAAAAAAATTCCGTTACTTAGAGTATGTTAGTCACCTTCCTCTGTACAGAGGTTAATAGAACAGGGGTCTGCAAACACTGTCCTCACCGTTCTCCACCCTTATCCTCATGTTTCTGTTCCCTTCTCCACAAAACACTCCTCTTGATATGTTTGTGTGTATCCCCAAAGATGCTGCAGCCGAGTACAATGTGGGGCCTCTGAGCATGTGCTTTTCCTCCATGCGAACAGTTCTGTGCCGGAAATATCGTTCTCTGCCCTCTCCTTTCCCTGCGCGCTCTGGGACTACTTATGTTGCTGTCGGTCCTTCTTCCCACTTGGGGCCTTTCCCCTGCTGCAGGTTCCATAGCAAGCATCGACTGCATCTGTCTCATCAGTTCACCAGCAATAGAAAGTACATTGTTTCTAATTCCCTGCACAACACACCGAGCCTGCTTCTGTGTCTCCCTATGGAGACACAGAATTTAAGAGTATCTCCCAGATAGAGGCCCAGGAATGAGATAACTGGTTACAGGACACACACTTTGTGTCACTGAATGCTCCCTGGACTCCTTTCCAGAACGTTCTGTGATTTACACTCCCACAGAAGGGCTCAAAAGGCTGTTTCCTCCCACCTTGGCCGACACATGTTATTATGACCCCCTTATTAGTCACTTTGATGGATGTGAAGTGTATCTCATTATTTCAACCTACGTTTCCTGGCTTACTCATGGATGGAGCATCTTTTCACCGAATGGATTTTTAGTGTTCTTCTCTGGAAATTCCCCATCTGTGTCTTTTGTGGATTTTAAAAAATTGGGACCCCTTAGCTCTGTTGTTGCTGTCATCCTCGTAGCTCATTTGTAAGAATTTTTGGATATAGGATGCCTGGGGGGGCTCAGTCAGTGAAGCACCTGCCTTTGGCTCAGGTCATGATCCTAGAGTCCTGGGATCAAGCCCCACATTGGGGTCCCTGGTCAGCGGGGAGCCTGCTTCCCCTTCTTCTTCTGACCCTCCCCCTGCTTGTGCTCAAGCTCTCTCTTTCTCTCTGTCAGATAAATAAATAAAATCTTAAAAAAAAAGAATTTGGGGATACGGTAGACTTTGATTTATTGTATTTAATATATGACTCAAAAATATAGAGTCTGTTTTATGTATGTGGTATGCTGTGTGTTGATATCTCTCTTAACACTCTGTGGGTGTTTATTGTTGATTAGAAAGGCTTAATTGTCTTGAATGTTTTTGCTGTGTTTCTGATGTTTTTCCTGTCCCTGGGTTAGTTTTATATTCTCTTCTTTCTTCTTTTGATCTTTAACCTATTTGCAGTCTAACTCTCTATCCAACAGCTGAATTAATAAATAAACATGGAAGAAGGAGAAAATCACCCTTACAGAAAAATTCCACTTAATGAGTGCAGACAAAATGAGGGGAATAGAAAATCACTGTTAGCACATCACAGCGATATTGCTGCTGTCAACATCCATGGACAAATGCCAAATATTGATTGATTACTGTGTTGGTTTTAACATATGTCCACAAATTATTTGATATTCCTCTTTCCAGGAGGTGAAGCTTGATTTCCCTTCTGCTGAGTGTGGGCTAGAATTAGTGACTCATTTCTAATAAATAGTGAACAGAAAGGGAAAAATAGTAACTCTAATGGAGAAACAGGAGGGTGCCAAAGTGTTGAAGGCTCATGTCACCAGTAATAAGTCATGTGACTGAGTTAATGTAAGGACTCAGGTTCATCACCCCTGTGGCATCCTTCTGAAAATCTATGCCTCCCCAGATCTTCCCATCTGATCATGGGAGGACCCTGGACACACCCAAACCCCGGGGCACTTGATGGAAAACTTGACCTGGGCTCCTCAAAACTTCGGGACCAGCAAGGACAGATTGAGCCACCGTCTCTTTGGAGAAAACCTGAGGAAACACAGTGACTACATACCATGCAGAATCATGGGACACCAGGGGAAAAAGCAGTTAAATTCCAGTCAAGTCTTCAGCTTGGATGATAATAATGTGTCAATGTTAATTCCTTAGAATTGGTAAATGTACAATGACTATGTTAGGTAACGTTACGGGGAAACCAGCTCCATGCTCTTTGAAACTTTTTGGTCAAAGTAAATAAAAGGTAAAATTCATTTCAAAATAAAAATTAAAAAAAAAACCACAAACACTTTACAGATGATATAATAAACTGGAGGGAATAAATTTTCATAGCAATGTGGTGTGGAATGTATTTCTATGACTGACAAATTTGACTACATAACAAAAACAGCAGGGAATAAATTCATTCAATAAAAACAGCAGGGATAAAAACATACTCTAATTAAAACTAACAGTTAAAGAACAAAATGGGGGTCCTACAAGACCACATATAGAAAGGGATCTTGGATGCAGAGCACCCTGGACATGATGCAAACCCACAGGTAAAGAGGTACTTCCAGTGACCTTGAAACAATTTACTTCAAAGTCGCTGTAAGTGTATCTCTGCTTTACGCTGTCCCTAGGCTCTGTTCAGGGTGTCCCTGGGCCCTGCGTGGGATGCAGATCTCCTGTGTGAGGATGTTCTTCGGGTGACATCTAGTCATAACATCTGTGTGCTGTTTCCTCACTAATCCATTCCTTAAGAATCTGAGTGAAATCCATCCTTTCGGTGCTCGGGCAGCCTCTGCCCACAGTCCTCAATTCAAAGCCTCCTGCAGTAACTTATTCACACATGTTCTTATTGTGAGTCTCTTCAGTCCATCCAAAGCATTGCTCAACAAGTAAGCAAACAACATTTTGCCCCACTACAGGGCTTGATCAACTTACTGCCCTGGTCCAAGCCTTAGAGCACTCTCTGCTGTGGACAAGGCCACTTCAATGCTGGCCTCTGGGGTCCAGCCTGGTTTGCAAGGTTCCCTAAGGGACCAACAGTGGGGAGGAAAGGGACCACTTATCTCAGACTTGTATGCAATTGTTAAATACTCTCGCTCTCTGCTTTTTAATTCTTAAAAAAAGGTTTGAAAGGATTTTCTAAGGAGACCAGGTCCAAAGGAATTTAAGACTCCCCTGGCTGAGTCCACTCATTACTCCCATTAAAACTGGTCTGTTAAGTAGGGCTTCAGACAGTTATAAGTGTGGATGCCTGAGGGCAAGTGAGGGCCCCAGCAGAAGATCGCAAGCTGTGGCAGGAACTCGAGCTTGAGAAACAGAGGAGCACAGGAGGGCATCCTAGGAACATGGTGTCAGCAGATGCATGAAGTCAGAACAGCTAGCAAAGACCTGGAACATGGAAGTTCATCTACATGATGCCCAATATCGTAGACCTTCCCAGTGCAATGGGAACGTTAGACAAGGAGAGTCACCAAAATAGGGTCAGGGCAAAAAGTGCAGTGAAATGCAGGGAATTATGTGACCCTGTTTACGTAGGGAGTGACACAACTGCTTATGCATATTGATGGCCAGCGCCCTGAGGACGCACAGAACGGGGTCTTCCTCCTCCTCCCTCCTTCCCCTCTTGCTTCTCCACATTTCCCCCCAGTCAGTGATTTTCAGATTGACTCCCACAGACACTGGGGGGCCCTGTGGTTTTCCTCGGGGGTGGGCTGGCATGGAGGTGATAGAGGAGGGCTTGAGCAGAACCCCGACATTGCATGAGTGATTTCATCAGAGAAACGCCCCGTTCAACTCTTGCTGTCTTGAGTTCTGCAAAGGGCTGCTTCCCAAAAGCAGAGACAGAATCTCCTGCCCAGGCTGGCCCCATTTCTGTTCTCTCATTATACAGATGTGTGCTGAACCCTAGGGTGAAAACCATATATCCCGAGGTAGAGAAAGTTTCCTGATTCTTCTCTGGAACGGACTTCATTTAGGGACTAGAAAAAGGTGCAAACCTGGAAACAGGAGGTGAATGGAATGACTCTAGGGGGTTTTCCCTAAATTTATGAGTGGGCAGCTTAGTGCTGGCTTCATGCTGAGGTGCTTTCCTTCCTGCACAAGTGGAATTTGTGGAGGGATGGAATTCTCCAGAATGGAAGGTAAGGACCTCATTCTCCCAAGGAGTGGAGTGATTATGCTATTCACTTATGGCAGAGCTAAGGTCCTTGGCTAAAGCTGGTGGTTTAACACACCTCCTGGCTGATTTCCCCCATTAAGTTATCCATGAAGAGTGAGCTTTAGTTAATGGCACCCATTATGGTGTGTGCTCCATGGGTTTTGACCAAGGTGCACAGTCACATGCCCACCAGCAAAGCCATTTCTTTCATCGCAAAACTCCCATCGTGCTTTGCTTCTGTCACGGAACCCTCCAGGCGTTGGCAAGCCCTGACGATAACGGATCTGTGCTCCATCCCTTCTGCTTCCCCTTTCCAGGATGTTACAGAAGGAATCAGAGACTGGAGAGTGTTTCAGGCCAGGCTTCTTCACAGTGAAATGCATTGCTGAGTCGTCCACATGTTTGCCTGGGTCAGGTGTTCCTTCTGTTAATGGCATGAGAAGTCTTAGGAAAGTTGTATGGATGTAGCATGGTTTGTGAATTCACTCCCCTGCTGAAGGACTTCTGGATGGCATTCACTGTTTCAGGACTAGGATAGAAGCTGGATTCACAACCCCAGACACTGGTAACCTTTATTAACTCATAAAATGAGACCAGTAAAGGAGTTTTTGTATCCCTGTGCACACCACTTTCCCAACTGGCCTTCCTGGTCACCAGCGGTCTTTGAAGGAAGGAAGATAGAGGGAAATGTGACTTGACCCTACTTGCTTTCTGACCCCCGAGGGAAAGACCAAATAGTCCTGGAAAGCCTGAGGGAAAGAGAGAAAGGGGAGAGAGAGAGAGAGAGATGGCAAAACTACTCCCTGCTCATGCAGTAGGAGCCATAGCAAAATGTGAAGGTTGAATTCTCCTTCATGAAGGGAAGAAAAGTGGTCAGAGCATAGCCACAGAAAATTCAGACCTCAAGGTGATCAAATCAGTTGGGCTGTGCTGTGCTTCTCCCTTCTGGAACACCTGCCATAAGAAAAAAAAAATGTTCCTTGACTCCTCAGGTTGTCACAAGCTGTCCCACAAGTTACCTCTGGTTAGAATTTCTTCAGTCAAACGTAGATGCAGGGTAATGAGATATGCAATGTTGAAGAAGTGACATAGGTAAAAAAGCAGTAATATAAGACAACAGAGGATGATTGCATATAGTACCTTGAACTGGGAAAATGATCTAAGTTCTCAACTCATTTATTCTGGTGTAATTTAATGAAGGCATGAGAAGTCTTTGGAAAGTTCTAATGAGCTGAGATACTGCAAATTAAATATAACGTGGAAACTCTAGCACATTTCTCCACAGGATACTCTACATTAAATGAGTAAATCCCAAGACTGGATGTTTGATTTTGAAAATTAAAAAGACTGTTTCTTGCCTAAACTAGACACTCGGTCTGGTTCCACATGCTGGGTGTGGCATCCACTCCCTGGAATCTGTGACCCGAATGACATCTCTTCCTCCTCCAGTGCTCCTGGCTGAGGCTGCTGGCCCAGCCTCCCAGTACCCTGGGTTTAATCCCCAGGCTGCCTTTGCCCTCTCTCCTCTGGTGGTCCTGCCTTTTGTCTCTTATGCACATCCCACGGCACCTTGGTCCTTACCACACTGTGCCAGGAGATGCATGAGCCATGGTTCTGCCACATCTCCTTTCAATCTGAAAGCCTCCCCTGGCTCCCTATTATCTAGACGATGAAGCTGAGTGTCTCTTGGCCCTTGGCCATACAGACAACACAGTGACAGGCTCACTGAAATTGTTCTGTAATACCAATTGCTTCCTGATAATCTCAAGCAAGAGCATGTTCGGCGTTCCAGGCTTGGCTGCCTTGTCCTGGCCCGTCCCCCCCGGTTGGCCGGATCTCCTCTGCCTGCCTGTCCTCATTCTCCATGAGGACCCCTTAGCACTCTTGACATGCATGTCTCATCGCCGCCTGGACAGGAGGGCTCGTGAGACCTGGAGGAGCACGAGACGATCAAAGTGTCTGAAATAAAGCATGGACTGAGTGGTGTTCGGAGACCAGGTGTCCCAGCAGCTGGCGGGCTGCCGTCCTCCCCTCCCCCATCCCGATCAGACGACCGGGCCACTGTGGACAGGCTTCCCGGCTGCCACGCTCCATCTGGAATGCAACCACCCCAGGTGATCCCTTCCCAGCTGTCAGAGCATCTTCCCCAAGCTGTTTTCACTAAAAACGCCTTGGACACCAAAGGTCATGAGCGTTTTGTATATCAGGGGCCCAGGCTCTGACACCAGCTGGGTGTGGAACAATTCAGATCCATTCTGATGTGAATTAACCCTGAGCTGTGGCAGACCCCCTGGTCCCACAAGACCATCCCCCACTTCAGAGACCAGTCTCAAGTCCTGGGCCACTTGCACTTCTGCTGGACCGGCTCTAACCTGGGCATTCCAGGACCTGCTCCTTGGGTTTGAGAATTTGCTAGAATGGCTCGCAGAACTCAGAAAAGGGCTCTGCTCACTACTGTCAGTTTATTGTAAAGGCTCCAACTCTGGGACAGCCAGGTGGATGAGAGGCATGGGCAAGCCATGTGGAGAGGGACAGGGCACTGCCACGCTTTCTTGGGGGGCACCAGCCTCCAACACCTCCATGCCTTCACCAACCCAGAAGGTCTTTTTTGGAATTTTCAGGGAGGTTTCATTACACAGGCATGGTTGATTAATTCATTGGTCGTGGGTCATTGACTCAACCTCTATCCCCACTCCTCTCCCCAGAAGTCAGGGAGGGGGGCAGAGAATTCTAGCCCTCTAAAACACACGGGTAGTCTCCTGGCCATCAACCCCCATCCTGGAGCCACCAGCCATGTCACTGGAAAGCAGAAGCTACTCTCATTATGCTGATGATCCCAAGGGTCTTTGGAGCTCTGTGCCAGGACACAGGGACAAAGGCCTAATACACGTTCCCCATGTTCTCACGGTTCCTCTGTTCAAACTTTCCCATGGTGCCCCATCCACTCGGAGTAAAGGCCAGAGTTTCCCAGTGGCCTGTCAGGTCCAGCATGACCCAGATCTCACCTCCCACCATCTTCCCCAGTCTCACTCTTCAGCCACCACCAGCTGCTGCTCCTCACACACAGCTGACATGCCCTGCCTTTGGGCCTTTGCACCTGCTCTCCCCTTTGCCCAGAGCAGGCTTCCCAGATGTGTGAGTGGCTGCCTCCCTCACAACTCAGGACCTCGGCTCGAGCATCCCCTTGTCGAGGGGGCTTCCTTGCAGGAGACAGCAGCCTTCTCCCCGGCACTCTCTCCCCCCTCCTCTATGTTTGTCCCCACTGCTCACCATTTCTGACACTGAGTCCCCTTGGTATCCATTGCCTGTCTCGCCTCTGCTCCCAGCACTGGAAATCCGGAGAAGCCCCCTCTGCTGGGCTCTGGGTCTCCCATGCTCTTGCATGTAGTGGTTCTTTCCCCTTCTGTTGGCCAGAGAGGACATCCCCCCCCCCCATGTTGGCTGGGTGGGTGTCTGTGAGTGTCTGTGCTGCAAAGAAGGCAGAGAGGGAAGGAGCGAGGCTGCCTGGGCTCAGCCCACCATGACCAAGTGTAAGTCGGCTGATACCCAGAGATGTGGGTTGGGCCTGAGAGAGGAACCCCAGGTCTTCTGACTCCAAGTCCCATTCAGTGGACTCCACCATGGCCAAGGTACCAGTGTCGGGCACCTGCAGGACTGAAACTTGGACTCCCTCTTCAGATTCCAGATCCCACCTGGTAGGTTTTCCCGAGTCAACATTCGTGTCCTGACTTGAGTACATCTTACTTGTCGGTGGGGAGAGACTGCCAGTGGTAGGACTGCCCCATCACCCGCCCCGCACAGGGGCCAGGCACACAGGCAGTTCTGGTCCAGAAACAGTGGATGGCGGGGGTGCTGGTGTCACACAGAGAGCACAGAGGGTAAGGGAATTAGTCCATACCAACCGCTCCGTGGGGACACAGCCCACCTCCTGCGTGCTTGCTGTGGCAGAGACTCCATTCAGCTCCCTCGTGCCCTGCGGCTGGAACGCTCATTCCAGCCAGGACCATTCCCCAGCATGCAGGCGGCCTTGCACCTGCGGCAGGTGCACACGAGAGACTTCGTGCGCACCTTTGCTCAAGTTTTATGGTCTTTCTTGCAGTAAATACAAAGACTCCTAATTTTTTTATACCTCAAAGCATAAGAATATGTCATTATGTAATAGCAAGATATTGGTATTACTGATCCCAATTTCTGTTATTTATGATGCTTGCTGTTCAGTCATCAGACATCAATTGATGTCTATGATACATGAAGCAGGTGAACTATTTTTGGCTGTACCATTCTTGTTCTCATGTTAATAGAGATGGTCAGAGTGGTGGGCATCTCCTATTTTGCTCTTAACACCCTGTTGTCTCCCCCTCAAATAATCTGATTTTTAATTGTCCAGCACTTTATAAAGAGAATGTCTGTCATTTTCCAAATCCATCTACAAGCGGGTACTAATCGCTTTGTCCACCAAATAGGATTCTGAACAGCCCCCGGTCAGTGGTCCTTGGAGCACTTACTCCAAGAGTGATCAATATTGACATATCGGTGGACTAATCAATCAATAAATGAATTCAAAAGGGGACAGGTTCACCCAAAATTGACTTCTGACTTATGCACCATGTATTATTTTCTTTTTACTTCAGTGTGTGTGTGTGTGTGATTTGCGATCTGTTCTTCATTTAATCCACCTGTACGATTCTAACTCATTAATCAAATATTAAACTTTCTAAGCCATTATCTGCCATGCACTGAATATGCATTTTCTGTAAATTAAGAATGCAAACATAACAAGCCAGATAAATTAAGGAGTTATCACTCACATAAAATCATTTGTCTCTTTTACTACAAAAGAAAGCAATCCTGCTTTGGGGTCAGGATCTCAGGGTGGTGAGATTGAGCCCCGAGTTGGGCTCTGTGCTCAGTGTGGCATCTGCTTGACATTCTCCATCTCCCTCTCCCTCTGTCCCTCCCCAACTTGCTCTCTCCCCCTCTATCTCAAATACATAAATAAGATTTTTTAAAAAAGCAATTTTGCTTTCTTCACACCTCATCAGAAGATACTTATAACTTAATAACTTGTAACCAGTAATATTTCAGACCAAAAAGCTGAGAGGAAGCCAATGTGGGCAGTGTAGGGGCTTGGTTGGCCAGAGGGAGCCGTTTGGTTGTGGGCTTGGGTTGACCCCGCCCCTCCCGGAGGAACTTACTTGCAAACCCTGGATACAGGGGTGGGCCAACTGGATGGAGACATCCAATCAGTGGGGCACGCATATATTTACTATGGTGAGTTGAAATCTCATTGGCCACCTGTGTGTGGGCCGGGTTCAACCACCTCTATAAAGGTTAGTCTGTGAGGCTGGTGGGAGAGAGTAGTAGGAGGAGTAGCCATTAGCATAGCTGTTAGAATTGCTGTTGGGATAGCCATTAGAATAGCTGTTAGGATAGCCGCTAGGGTAGTCTTTGGAGAAATAGTCATCGGGAGCAGCGTTGTCATGGTCGTCAGGAGCGTTGTGGTCATTCTGGTCGTTGTAGTCATTGGCAGCGATGCTGCCGCAAACGGCCTCACTGCCAGCAGCCTTGCTGCCGGGAGTGGCGCCGCCATGAACGGCCTCACCACCAGCAGCTGTGGCGCCGCCACGAGCGGCCTCACTGCCCCGAGCCACGCACCGCCATAAGCGGCCTCGCCACCCCGTGCTGCGGCACTGCTGCAAGCGGCTTTGCCACCCCGAGCCGCGGCACCATGGCACTTTTCCGGATCGGCCTTTTCAGAGCAGTGTCATTCCAGGGAGCGGCCTCGTCCGGAGCGGCCTCGTCCAGAGCGGACTTGTTGGGGTCGTCATCATTGCCTCTTCGTAAGAGACAGCCCCAACTTGTCAGTTTGATTTTCGATGCTCGGCGTGAAAGAAAGCTTTGCTTGACTTGTGCTTTGCATCAGTCTCATTCCTTTGATCACAGACTCTAACATTGGGGGCTCGTCCTGGATCAAAGGACGAGAACTGTGCCAGCATTGGAATTTCTGGGAAAAGTCTCCTGAGGTATTGCGATCTTGTCTGTCTGTCTGGTTGTGGAGCTTCAGGGTATAGCCCACTGGGGAGAAGCTGGACGTGGCCATGCTCCCCAGGGCTGGAGTGGATGTGGGGATGCCCCATCCCTCTGCTGATAGATTGACAGGGGGTTCGAGTCCCCCTGGGCAGTCGGGGGGTTCGAGTCCCCCCAGATGGTCAGGGAGTTCTAGTCCCCCTGGGCGGTTGGGGGGCTTGAGTCCCCCTGGGCGGTCGGGGGGTTCGAGTCCCCCTAGGCAGTCACGGGGGGTTCGAGTCCCCTTAGACGGTCAGGGGATCGCCAGGGGTTTTGAGTCCCCCTGGGCAGTCAGGGGGCGGCTGTCGGTGTTCGAGCCCCCCTGGCTGGCGGGGGGGGGGTTCGAGTCCCCCTAGGGGGTCACTGGGGACAGAGAAAATCCGCACCAGTGGCAGGTACTGGGTAAGAACCGCTGGGTCTGTGGTTGTCTTTGTGTTGTCTTATGTTGCTGTGTTTGAAGGAATGGGTCAAGCAGAGAGTAAGGGGACTCTGACTTTCATCTCTCTGTTCATCATAATAGAAGTGGGGCTTCCCCCTCACTCATTTTGTGTGTTAAGGGCTATATTTGGAGCCAACTGGGGTTAGTCTATTCTAGACAGAGACTTTAAGGAATATTCCCAAGCAGCTGCCAAAACTCTCTTTGTTTCGGGGAGTTCCTTGCCTTGTCTAGCCCAAAGTGGACTTCCTAGCCCCTCCCCCTTGCTGGCGGGAGAGCATGGCATCTGAAGTGGAATGGGCCCAGGTGGAATGTGAAATCTGTTATCAGGGCGAGGAATGAACTGATGGTTAATTGTCTGCCTCAGTGTTTTAATGGGTAATTGTTAAAGTGGTTTTCAGAGTCTTTGGTAACCTGAAGCTTTGAAGTTTTGCTTGGATGACAAATGGGATGAAATGCTAGGGCACTGGTTGCTGCAAATGGGTTTGTGCTTTTAAAATCTGTTGGTAAAACTGCTTTGTACTTAACTGCTGTTGTAACAGTTCACAATTGGTTAATATTTAGTCTTCACTAGAGACTGAGATGTGTCTAAGAAAATGTAAATGATTTTCTCTTTGCCCGCCCGGAATTGTAAATGAGATCTCTTTGACTCATAAGGCTTTTCCTTGATATGCTAAGTTACTCAGGAAGTACTGCTAAATCAATGATAAACCTTGGGTTACATTTGGGTAAATGCTGTAACTGTTCCGGGGGTCCTATACATTTCCTGAAGGTTCAGTGTTTTGATAAGGGTCATCACTTGGTATTTAGCCATGTCTATTCTGAGTTTATGTCATTTGTAGTTGTTTTGGTTCTCTTGTAAGATGAATTCCGCCTTAAAGGAAATTCATAGGGGAGACTTTCAGAACAAATACAGGTCTTTGATGTGTTAAAATCCTGGAACTGAAATGGGTAAGAATTTCCAGAAGTAAAAGCTGCACTCGGACTAAACCAGAATTAGTACGGTGACTCAAAGTAAGAATGAGTTTCCAAGAGCTTTCCTAGAAAGGCTTATTGAAGCCTATAAAATGTATAACCCGATCGACTCTGAGGCACCCGAAAATCAGAGGGCAGAGAATCTTGCTTTTGCCAGTCAGTCAGCCCCAGATATAAGGAGGAATCTTCAGAAAATTGAAGGATTTGAAGGGAAGAATCTGACTGAGATAGTGGGAATAGCAGAAAAGGTGTTTAACAACAGGGATGCACAAGAGGATGAAAACCAGACAAAAAAACTGGTTAAGGTTTTGGCATTACATGAGGCAGGGAGGATACAGGTAGGGGATAGTAAATGGAAGGAAAAGCCTAAGCACAGAGAAGGCAGGCAGGAAGACTTAGATTCAGATCAGGGTGCTTACTGTAAGGAAAAAGAACACTGGGCCAGGGAGTGCCCCAAAAGGAAGACAGCAATGCTGGCCACCAGAGTAAAAATTGAAGTGGAGGGGAAAAAAATTGAAGTGGAAGGGAAATCAATTGATTTTTTGGTGGACATGGGAGCACAATTTTCATCATTACTTAAACCTATGGGAAAACTATCTGGAGAGGAAGTTTGGGTAGAAGGAGCAAATGGCACAGAGAGACATAAATGGACAATAGAAAGGACTTTAAATTTGGCCTTGGGAGTAGTTAAACATCGATTTTTGGTCCTCCCTAATGCCCCATATAACTTGATAGGAAGAGATCTCCTCCACAACCTAAGAGCTGGCATTCAGTTCTTGGAAGGAGACATGACTATAACCTTGAGACAACCCACTGTACAGGTGCCTATGGCAGCAGTAGATGAATACCTCCTTCACGAGCCAGTCTCAAAACCAGAGGATACAAAGGGGGGGAGACTTCTCCAAATCCTACAGGTCGAGTTTCCCGAGGTCTGGGCAGAAGGGAAACCCCCTGGCTTGGTCAGGGGATAACCTCCAGTGATGGTACAATTAAAGGCAATGGCTACGACTGTTCATGTTCGGCAGTACCCCCTTCCCTGGGAAGCAAAGGAAGGGATCAGAAAACACATTAACCGCCTCCAAGGAGACGGGATCCTAGATCCTTGCAAATCTCCATGGAACACACCTTTGCTGCCCATCAAAAAGGCCGAGACTGGGGAGTACTGACCCATTTAGGACTTGCAGGAAGCTAATAAATGGGTTGAAGATATCCACCTGAGAGTGCCTAAACCCTATTCCCTACTCTCCCTCTTGGGCCCCAAAAGAACTGTGTATACCATCTTAGATCTCAAGGATACATTTTTCTGCATATCTTTAGCAAGGGAATCTCAGCCCCTTTTTGCTTTTCAGTGGTCCAACCCACAGGAAGGGTCCGCTCACCTAGACAAGACTTCCCCAAGGATTCAAGAATTCACCCACCATTTTTGATGAGGCCCTACACGAGGATTTGCATGAGTACAGAACCTCCAACCCAGGAGTCACTCTGTTACAGTATGTTGATGACTTGCTAGTAGCCACTGAGGACTATGAGTCATGTTTGTGGGGGACAGAAGCTCTTTTACAGACTCTGCAGGAAAAAGGGTATCGGGTGTCAGCAAAGAAAGCACAGCTCTGTCAGAGCCATGCCACTTATCTAGGCTTTGATCTCCATGAGGGAGTGCGTTCACTGTCTGAGTCCAGGAAACAGGTGATCACCCAATACTCCCGCCCCACCACATCCCAACAAGTGAGAGAGTTTCTTGGGATGGTGGGCTACTGTAGGCTGTGGATTCTGCAGTTTGTGGAGATTGCCCAACCTCCCTATGAACTGGCAAAAGGGGGGCTCACTATGATAGAGTGGACAGCTGAGGCAGTAGGAGCATTTCGGGAATTACAAAAAGCCTTACTGAGTGCCCCAGCATTGGCCATCCCAGAAGCTCTTCCACTTGTATTTGGATGAAAAAGCAGGGGTGGCCAAGGAAGTTTTGACTCAGAGTCTGGGGCCGTGGCAAAGGCCAGTAGCCTATCTTAGTAAGAAACTAGATCCAGTAGCAGCTGGGTTCCCCCCTTGCCTCTGCATAATTGCTGCCACGGTCCTCCTGGTCAAGGATGTAAGTAAATTGAATTTGGGTCAAAATCTCATCTTGACCACCACCCACGCTATCGAGGGCCTTCTCTGGACTCCACCAGACTGATTGATGATGAACGCCCGAGTGACGGGGTATCAGGCCCTCCTCCTCAATGAACTAAGAGTGACCTTCCAGCCCCTGGCAGTGCTAAATCCAGCCATGCTGCTTCCAGAAGAGCTGGCTGACCACCCACACAACTGCGGGGAGGTCCTAATCCAAGTAACAGGAATAAGGCCAGACCTCAGAGACATTCCCCTCCTGGATGCAGAGATGACTGTTCACAGACAGGAGTAGCTTCATGGTTGATGGAAAGAGGTATGTGGGGGCTGTGGTGGTTTCCCCTGAGCAGGATCTCTGGATGGCAGCCCTGCCACGTGGAACCTCGGCGCAAAAAGTGGAGCTAATTACACTCACCAAGGCACTTCAGATAGCCAAAGGTAAAACCGTCAACATCTATATGGACAGAAGATATGCCTTTGCTACTCTCCATATACATGGGGCTATTTATAAAGAAAGGGTCCTATTAACAGCAGAAAGGAAAAGGAATTAAAAACAAAGGAGAAATATTGGCTCTCCTCCAGGCTATTTGGGACCCCAAAGAGGTAGCCATTATGCATTGCCCGGGACACAAAAAGGGGACTGATCTGATTTGAAGAGGAAACCAATTAGCAGATTGAGCCACATAGCAAGCAGCCCGAGAAACAGTGCAAGAACTCGTCTGGAGCGGTCTCGTCTAGAGCAGCCTCATCTGGAGTGGCCTCGTCTGAGGAGCAGCCTTCTTGGGAGTGGCTTTGGCGGGGTCATCGTCATCGCCTCTTCGTAAGGACAGCCCTCACCCGTAAGTTTGATTTTTGATGCTTGGCACAAAAGAAAGCTTTGCTTGACTTTCTCTTTGCATCAGTCTTGTTCCTTTGATCACAGACCCTAGCAGGCAGACTGGTGAAGTGATGTCTCTGTGCCTGGGATGGAGGTTCTGTCATTTGAGAAAAAATATCAGAGGTCAAGAAAGTGAAACAAGACAGAAAAGCACCTGGGCATTTAAAATTTAAAAAAAGGGAGGACTTAGGGGTAATTTGTGTTTTTGAAGAATTGGTTGCTACAAACTGTGGAGAAATGTGGATCCCTTACTGACCTATTTATTTTAATAAGAGCACAGGCTCAGTGTTTCATCCCAGAAGCAAAGCCTCAGAGAGTGGTCCAGAGGGAAGCTTCTGCTCCTCACCCCCCGCCACATCCCTGTAGGCACAGAACCATCCCCCTTACAACAAAGGCATGCACCACAGAGATTGTATCGGGAATGACACTGGAGGGTCGTGGGAGCCACAAGGGCTGGTGGAAATGCCATTCCTAACAGGGATGGCCATTCCAGGCACCCCAAGATCCAGCTGTCTTCCCCCTCCTGGGCATGTCTGCCAGCTCTGGGCACTGGTTGAGGAACAGGGGTTGGCCAAGGCCAAAAACTACCTCTGGAGACAAGACAAACCAGCAGAGCTCTCATATTCATCCAGAGTCAGACCACAGGAGCCTTCCAGAATGTGAGACACAGGGTGGTTTTCCTCAGAAGACATCTTCTGAATTTTGTGTGGAAGGAGCCAGCAATGCCAAAGCTTCTGAAAAGCAGAGTAAGATCTCCCGTAGCCTCAGGGTCTTCAGGAAAGAAAGACCTGTGGCAGTATGTGCCTGAGATGAGACCTCTACAGGGAGGATCGAGTAGACACTGAGGAAATACACTTGCCCTTGGCCTGAGGGTTTCTGCTGCATTTGGTGGGAGACCTCTGCTAGAGGCATTTGCATGAGATTAGAGTAACAGGTTTAGAGACAGGGCGGGGGCTGGTGCCTTCACTAAAGCCATTTGTGAGATTTTGAAGCTGTTGTCTGTTTGGCTCAAAGGAAGCTGAAAAAAGGAAGTGGATCTTCTCAACCCATCCAGATCCACCATGGATTCTCAATTGAAAGGACTAGAGGGGAACTGAAGGTACAATGAATCTCACTAAAATTTACCCAAACTGCCACCCAGTTCTGATCGAGTGTAATTCTGACTGGTGTAAGGCTAAATACCCATCTGAAGAAAAAAAAAAAAAAAAAGGAAATGTAAGATGTTCCTGGTGCATAAGGGAAGGAGAACTCTGTCCTCCTAATGTCTCTGTATCATTTTGTTTAGGAAATTTGAAGTTGTAAGTTCTCTGTCTGCCTCTACGAGATGTGCAAAAGCTAAACCGGACTCCTGGCATCCCAAGAATGTCCTTCTTGAAGATCTTGGAGGTATCTCTTCAAAATACAAACACCAAGGAGAATGACACCCCATCTTTCAGTTTCAGGGGGTTCAAGTTTTGACCCTTAGCTCCAAGTAGTAACTTCCTGTTTGTGAAAAAGACACCGCAAGTTCTAATTTTCCTTTTGATAGGACAATGTACAAGGATGCAATGGACTGAGTGTCCCTGGCTGTGGGAAAGGGTGGAATTCTCCTCTGCCTTTGCAGCATCTTTTGCGGGTTGTCTAATGGTTGTACGAAGTTAATTTAATGCTTATTCAATAACAAAACTGTTCTCTTGCTTTTTAAAAAAAATTTGTGGAAATGTTTTCTGAGTTGGCAGCAGGCTTTATTTTTGTGTTTTCCCAAAACTAGATGTGGCGAATCAGCCCCCACATATCCTCTGACATAGAAGAACACTTCCAATAGTGGGGAACATCCCTGGGTCCTCTAAGGTCGTACCTGGCACACTTTCAGAGTGCAGCCACGCAAAGAGGCAAGATGATAGAGCCGGTAACCAAGTGAGATGAGGGATGATAGAAACAGAATCACAGATGAGCTAGCTATTAGCAGTGGCAGACAAGGGCTTTTAAATAACTGATTGATGTATTCAAGAGACAGATGGAGAAGATGGAAAATGGAAGGTTTTATCAGAGGATTGGAATGTATGAAAAGCAAATAAGCATTCTAGAACTGAAACAACACAGTATCTTAAATTATGATATCAGTGGATGAACGTAAGAGCAGATTGGACAGGATTGTTGCACCTAAAGACAAATCAATAGAAAATATCCAAAATAAGTAGGAAAGAAAATAAGCATGGGGG